>JAMJFZ010002019.1:52500-69830 GCA_026225945.1 Cricetomys ansorgei | reverse complement strand
GCATGTTTTAGACTGAGCCAGCCACCTCCCCCATCTTATCTGAGGATTGCAGACAGGCCTCGAAGAGGCAGCCTTTAAAAGACCGACTGGGTGGTGGTGGCACACACCTTTTTGGGAGGCAGAGGCAAGCAGATCTCTGTGAGAGTTCAAGGCTAGCCTGGTCTACAGAATGAGTTCCAGGGCAGCCAAGTTACAACAGAGAAATTCATCTCAAAAACAAAGCAAAACAAACAAAAAGACAGAAACAACAACAAAAATAAACACACCAAAAAAAAAGACCTGCACGGAAGTCATGTTTCCTGTGAGCACTCACTTTCAAGCTGGCTATCCTGGGTAGACTGAGGAGCCAAGCCAAGAACATCTCAGTGAACATTTTCACCTCTGTCCCCAACCTCGACAAGATTTTTATAAACTGTGTATCCCTGCATGCTTTTTTTAGTTGGATGGCTAAAGATTTTTAACATAAAGTTAGAAAGGTACAAAGGGTATAATTCCTGGCACAATGTAAATATTGATTTTAAAAGTGAAAACACTGTATCACTGTTTAAATTGTATTGAGTGGAATTTAAACTTTTGTGATTTGATGTGGCTGTCCGCAGTCCAGATTTTATAGTGTTTCTTTTTCCCCTTGAGTTTTATTCAAACGCGCCCTTTTTTTGGGTTGGGGGCTGGGTCCCAGCCTATGCTGGCCTCGAACCTGCCATCTTCCTTTCTCAACCTCCTGAGTATCAGGATTGAAAGCATGACCACAGTGCTGGCTGTGATGTATTTTTGTAAAATAATTTTATTTTTTATAATTGCATTATGTTTCCCTTCCTTTCCTTTTTCTTCTAAACCCTCCTAGGTTCCTCCTCTTGTTCTTGCTGTGACACATTTTTAAAATGATTGTTTTATGATAAAGTTTAGGGTTGAATTTGTAACAATTAACAATGTAAAGTAAGATATTTTTGTTTGAAATGCATTTTTCTTTCTTTTTTTCTTTTTGGTTTTTTTGAGACAGGGTTTCTCTGTTGTAACTCTTGACTCTCCTGAAACTCACTCTGTAGACCAGGCTGGCCTCAAACTCAAGAGATCTGCCTGCCTCTCCTCCCGAGTGCTGGGATTAAAGGCCTGCACCACCACCGCCTGGCTAAAATGCATTTCTGATCCTGGAGTAGGGAATTATTTATTGAGCACTGCTCACCGGTGTTTAAAATAAGCAAGGTGCAGTTGGATGACATTTGAGTATTACGAAGTTATTTTCATGGCTTCGGAACCAGCAACTCAAATATTGAAAAGATTGTGCTTACCAGTAAGGAATGAGCTGGGGTAAAGGAAAAGCATTCCAGGTCAATAATTTATATTACCACATTTTGTTCACCAGTTTATGTCAGCAGGTCTAAATTGCCAACATCTCTAACCATTTGACACATTTCCATGAGTGATCTTGCTGTTTCCTTGGATCACAGCCTTTTAGCGCTCAGGTTTCAACTTTCTATATTGGATGGCTCATGAGAGGAACCTTTCATGTGCATTTAAGTCTCGCTTAGCTAGTTAAAACTAACCAGGATCTGTCTAGCATCCTGGTACTGACCTGATGTGCTCTTAAAGACTAGCTCACGTGTCTGTGGAGGACGTGGGGCTGCTTACCAAAGGATGTTTGGATGTTGATTTTGAATGGACCATTTCTTAGGCACCGTGGTCTTTCTGTACCTGAGGGGCAGTTCCCTCAGTCCCTCAGAATCTCAGAGAGTAAGGAATACTTTTGCAATTGTGTGCCATGCAATATGTGTGGAAACTTTAACATTTAAAAGTAAGGTTGGAAGAAAATGTAACAGCTCTTGACACATTCAAATTAATTAATTCAAATGTACCCTTCACAGTCTTTCTTCAGTATAGTTCCAGCGAGTAACGATGAAAAGTCGGCTTTCTATGTGTAAGTGTGGGGAAGGATTCTCTTCAGTGTTTGAACCTGTATCTGGGTGTGGTGGAGACTCCCTTCAGGTTTATTGAGTGTGGTCTTCATGCTCCTCATGTTCCACTCTGCATAACTGATTGACTAATGGCAGGATATAAGTGATGGATTATAAATGTGACTAAAGACCAATATATTCGAAAGCTAAGTTCCCATATCGAAACATATTGTAAGAGATCATGAGCTGCCTGCTGTGAGTGCTGAGAACCAAACTCAGATCCTCTGCAAGAGTCATATGCACCCTTCACTGCTAAGCTCTAAAGTCTATTTTTTTTTTTACAAATAAAATAATAGTATATATTCTCCACTTTAAAAAATGAGTTAAATCATCGAGGAGGTTAATTCTCCTGCAAGTAGAAAAGGAGAAGCTTACAAAGCCGCTGTGTCGTAGGGCCTGCCTGTGACATCACAGAGTACTTGGCAGAGAGGATATGTGTTTCTATTTGGTCTAGAGATGAGCAAGAGAAACCAGCCAATACTAGTCACCAGACATCAGTGTTATTTTTGAAAATCCCTTCCTATTTTTTTTCTTTTTTTGAGATAGGGTTTTCCCATGTAGAACTGGCTTTCCTGGAACTCACTCTGTAGACCCGGCTGGTCTCAGACTCAGAGATAATCCTTCCTCTGCCTCCCGAGTATTGGGATCAAAGGCGTGCGCCACCACTGCTTAGCTTGAAAATCCATTCTTGAGGTTGATGAACACTTCCCAGAAGTGCCAAACAAATCCACTCAACATCCATAAGCAAACATACGTCATTTTGAATCTCATATCTAATTACTCTGCTCCATTTATTACAAGGTAACTGGCCATCTTATCTATCTTCAATCATCAGGAGACTTTGGTTCATTTAGAAACCAACAAATCAAGCAAAGTAGCCATCAGATGGACTCCCTCAAGCAAGTGGTTTGCTATGTCCCATTATGAAAGCTTTAGGGGATCCGACACCTTTGTCCTCCATGGGCCACCTGTACTGACTACACACTCACACACACACAATATCTTTAAGAGGAGACTTTATTGTTGAAATCATTTTTGGCTTATAGCAAAATTGGGCAGAAAGTGCAGAGTGCCTCCATATAGTCTCTGCCCTGCGCAGCCTTCCTGGCTCCCAGCATCCTCCACCAGCGTGTTTGTTACATCAGTGACTGGACGTGAATACGTCCTTATCACCCAGAGCCCACGGCTTTGTATCAGGACTCAACCCCAATGTTACACAGGCTGTGGATTTTACAACTAGCAAGGATACATACTCACTTTCAGTGGATTTCAGTACTGCATGGAGTAGTTTCATCACTGCCTTGAAAACTTTGTGATCTGCTCTGCATTTTCATTCCTTTCCTCCCCAACCATGATGACCTGGGTCTTTCTACTGTCTCTGTGGATTAACCTTTTTCCAGCATATCCTGTAGTTGAATGATTTTTGTTCATTGGGGGTAAGATAAACTTCTAGAACTTTAAGGGAAGCTTAGCGAAAACCCATTTCGTGGCTTCCTGAGGCTTACTCAAAGTTACATATTTTCCAAGTTTGAATAGGAACAAATGTGTTCAACTTCATAAGCTCAAAAATATCTAGCATTGTTTAAAATAAAATTAAATATTTTAGGGAGTAAAGAGACACATTTTAAAAAAGATCAAGGTGGAGGAAGAAATTCTTTCAGCAGTTAGGAACTCCTCAGATTTTTCAAGCTTAGCTGGGTGTGGTGGCTCATGACCTTGATCTCAGAGTTCCGGAGGTGGATGCAGGTGGATCTCTGTGAGTTCAAGGCCAGCCTGGTCTACAGTACGAGTTTCAGGGCAGCCAGGGATACACAGTGAGACCCTGTTTCAATTTCTTTTTCAAGCCTATTTTGATAGCATTTAGAAAATAAAAGGAGATCGCCTTTAAATCAAGACTAATACTATTAAATAGAAATATGCTCTGTTCTTATTTTATTGTCATGTGGGACTGGAATCTATTCAGGCTCAAGATGTTGATAAAGAATCACATGATCACACCGGGGGTCATGGAGAGTCCTGGTAGAGCAGCAATGACTCTATTGGCCAATCACTGCAGTGGTTAGTTGTATACACCCTCCTCCACCTTGTGCACACCTTGGCCAGCTTGTCCCTCTACTTTACAAATTGGGGTGGTAGCACTATTGGAAACACCCAAAGTTAGCTGCGGGGTCAGACATTTGTTGGGTGATGGAATGGTTGATTACTTCTACTTCTATGAGGTAAAGCTGGATAACTGGATCTTTCTCTGAAGATTCCCAGAAGTGATTACACTGAACACACTGGTACTGGTTGCATTTTTTAATAACCTGGTATTATATTACTATATCATTTTATTGATCTCTTTAACACCTATTCAGGTTGTATGTTAGCCAGAATGGACTTTCATGTTTCCTCTCCTTCTGATTCTCCTGAAATCTGCTCAACTGAGGTGTATTTTCAGGAACTTATGACCAGGGCATGCTTGAGACATACAGAAAGGGCAGTTGGTTTTGGAGGTGTGGCTATTAATAGCCCAAGAAGCTCCTGGAGATGAAGTAAGCCACTAAGGCACAGAAGGGGTTAGCTTCCGTGAAAATCTCCTTGGTATGTTTATGGGGAAACGACGAGACTCATCACCTCTTTAGAGCCCATTCCTGGGCTCAAGGGATCCGTTGCCTCAGTTTCTCAAGTGGCTGAGACTGCAGGTGCCACTGTCTCACAATTGGCTCTGTGGCTTATTAGGAGCTAAAGTATTACATAATTTAAATTCTTTGACTTTTGGTCACTTCCTGTAGAATATGCTGTAGGCTTTGGAATGGAAGCTAACATGTAGCACTTGGACTTACTCAGAGGGCAAAGGCTCTGGATAGCCGTTGAAGTGTGTATTTTCCAGGGTGCCACAAACTTGTGATAACACTATTTCTGTCACGTGAACTAGCAGAAGAACAACTTTTTCTTGGAGAGATGGCTCAGAGGTTAAGAGCACTGATTGCTCTTCCAGAGGATCTGAGGATTCAATTCTGAGCAGCCACATGGCAGCTCACAGCTGTCTGTAACTCCAGTTCAGGGGATCTGACACCTTCACACCAATGCACATAAAATAAATTAGAAAACAGAAGATAAATTTTTGTTGCACTAATGAAAATTTTATATCTTAAAATTTAATGTTGGATTTTTAAAAAAAAATTATTTTTATTTATGTGTATGTATGTCTGTACACCACGTATATGTATGACTGTTATTCTTTTTCAAGATAAAAGTGTATCTACCTCAATATTGTAAGCTCTAGTAAACCAGTTTTTTCCTATAACAGGCTGTGTTTTCCATACTCCTTAATCTGGCAGACAGAATGCCATGAGTCTTTTGGGAGGGCTGGTTGCCCAGTGGTCTACGTATTTTATCTAAGTAACATGGATTCATTTTGTTTAAGCTGAACTGGGAAACCATTATCAGCCCTTCCAGAAAGTACCTGGAGATCGGTTACCTTGTTTGGCACAGGAAAAACGATGCCACACTGTACTGGTTAAGCTTTGTAAAAAGCTCATCAGGATGAAATACCAGAGGTACAAACAAACTGAATGTATGTCTTTTTTTTTTTTTGACCAATAAATATGTATTGAGTTTTGTAAAATACATCTTTCTATACCCCTTTATTGAATGTTTGATATTAAATTTCATGTTTCTATATATAGTAACTCAATTAAAAATAATGAAACAATTACCAGCATACAACTCTTTAATTATGGTAAATATTTCATGTTTCTTAAAAAAAATAGCTGTATGAATACAAATGCAAGTCTTGAAAGTGCAACAGAGAAGTACCCGGATGACAATACCTTTCAAGTAAATACACATTTTACTAATTTAAGGGGGTAGCTGTTTGTTATTTGTTTTCAAACAAAAGTTTACTATGGTAATGAAATCACTGGGATCACCAAGGCAGATTATGTATTTATTTTGAGAAGAGGTCTTGTGGGTTCAGTTAGCCGGATGTGCTATGTGCTTCCACTGTGATTGCGGGTGTGCACCGTCACACCTGGCACTAAAGTAAGTTTTAGAAACACCGCTCTTCTTGTGCAAGCACGGTTCTAACAGTGAAGGGACAGTAAAGTTTGGGAGCTGCGTCAGGCTTTACAGCTTCTGGGTCCATCTGGTGAGGGTGGGATTTGGATTCTGGCATGGAAGGTTTCCGATGCTTTAGTGTGTTGCTTGCTGCTACGACAGAGTATCTGATGAAAGCAATAAAGGAAGGAAAGGTTTACTTTAGGTATGATCTGAGGAATGTGGTCATCGTGGTAGGGAGCATGGTGGCACTAGTGTGAAGCGGCTTGAGTTTGTAAAATGTGTGTGCTAACTAGTGGTTGAGCCACGTGGGTAGCTGGGTTTATCTATCAAGTGATCATGATACCCTTGGTGGCTTCGACTTCTCCAGCGATCAAGTCCAGCGGTGCAATCCTACTCAGCCAAAATGTCCTCTGGGAGGCTTCTCGTGATGACCAGGAATACTGTTGCCCAAGTCCTCCCCACTTGGTCCCTGCATCTCCACATAAGCTGCTCTGAGGGATCTTACACCACAGAGTCAGCTCCTGCTCTGTTTCTCTGTGAGCTGTGGTTCGGGCACAGGTAACTGGAACCAGATGTGCCTAGTGAGGCTGCAGCTTTTCTTGGGAGCATTTTGTGGCTGGGGGTGGGGAGGAAAACGGCCTTTTTACCAACCCTGTCTTTGTGCTTTTGTGATGTGCACGTTTTCTATGTCTCGGCAGTACTTGCCCTTGCTCTATCTGGGTATTTTCTGGTAGGGACTGTTGGTAGGCAGAGAGGAGCGAGTATCCGTTTTCCTCCACGCTAATCTTTCTTCTTTGCCTGTTCTCATCTGTACACCCCACTTGGCCCTGTGGGGCCTAGGTTGAATTTTCTGACGTGGCAGTTACCTGCTTGGTGGCCAGTTAATGGAGGCCCCTGAGACCCACTAAGGAATTTGGGGTTGTGTGTGTGTGAGCTGTGTTCTAGGACTCAAAATGGCCTCTTAGGCTTTCTTCCAATTGACCATTTTGTGTGTGTGTGTACACACACACGCGCACATGCAGGCGCGCACACACACACACAAGTGGGCTCCTTAGCATTTGGTAGGATCTGACACTCGCAGTTTTATTCCTTAGAGGGGAATGTGTTGTCATCATTTTCCCCTTTAAAATCCCCAGGGGCAATATTTTATCAGTCTCTGAAATGTGGTCAGCATGAGAGATGCAATCTGCTCTAAAGTAGGGCCCCGCTAAGCTCAGCCCAGCAATCATGTGGTTCTGAAATTCTACCCAGCCTGAAACCATAAGAAAGCCCCCACTTCGTCTGATGTACTCACAACGCTTGACATGAGAAGCTAACATTTGAAGGATGTGGAAAAACCAGAGAATTGCTGACTGCACAAAATATACATGAGAATTGCAAGTGGAGAGGGCTTCTTCCCTTAGAATTTGTTGTATCTTCTTCTCAAATGTTTGCTCCAACTCACATCATCTGTTTCTGCTCCAGATACTCCCTAGGACAAAGATCTCTACCTCAGAGAGGCTTGAGGCACTTGCTTACCGGTTTCTGTCCTGCCCCGCCACCAATCCTGTGCTCATTGCTGCAGCCACTCACTATTAGGCTGCCCGGGGAGACTCTGCGGACACTCTGATGAAGGGTTGGTCAGCACAGGCTTCTTTGTGCTGTTTTCTCAGGGGAAGCAGGGAGCACTCTGGTGCTGAGCCGCTTAGCGTTCTGATGCTGTCTCCACTAAGTCACTTTTCAGTCATTCATGGCTCATTACCCCATTGGTGAGACCAAAATGCCTATACCCATCCTTGAGTCTTCCCAGCCACATGTGAAAAATCCCTCATAACTCTGAGCTCTAGTTATAGTGCTAAGTGAATGCTGTTGACAAGGCTAAGTGCACCTGTGTAAAAGCCTGGCATAGTGGTGCTTGCCTGTAAACCCAGTACTGGGGGCATCTCAAAAAATAAAGTGGAGAGTGATCAAGGAGACACTTAACACCAATTTCTGGCCTCCATGCACATGTGTGCACACATGTACACAAACACAAAGAAAAAAAATCTAATATGAGAAACTCAAAAATGATAGTGAAGTAGCCTGTACATCAATATGTATAGCTACATTGAAGATATGAAATAATCACATTTTTAGTCTTATAATAAATTAGTTGAATCTGAGAAACACTCAGTACCATCTGTAGAACATTTACTCCTTTGATCCGGCAGCATGACTGCTCTAGGGTTAAAAGACTGTTAGTACACACCTTTAATCCCAGTATTCAGAAGGCAGTGGTAGCACATGACTTTAATCTCTGAGACAGAAGCAAGTAGAAGCAGAGCAGGAAGCAGAGCTCAGAAGGAGTCAGTGTCAGACAGGAAGTGACATCTGAGATGAATCAGAGTGAAGAGCAGGCAAAGTGACAAATCAGAGGGGAAGAGTTAGCAGAGTGAGTCAATGAGGACACACCCAACTCTCACGATATAAAGGCAGACGCTCAGCTTGGTGACTCAGGCATTCTGAGACACACAGAAGCAGCTCAGCAGAAAGAAGAGTGAGTTTGGGAGAAAGAGTCAGCTAACAGCAAGAGTCTGTTTGAAGCCAAGCAGAGCAGTTCAGTCAGAGAGGTTGTGGGAGTCAGCCAGAGTCAGAATTGTTCAGCTAGAAACAGCTGGCTCAGAAGGTCAGTTTGAACTGGTCAGCTTGGAGAAGACTTTGAGCCAGAACAGCGGTGAATGAATTGAATCAGCCAACCAGAAGATTCAGTTGAGTTCAGTACAGCTCTGAGTTCAGAAGGAGCTAGTCAGATGAGTCAGCCAGCAGTAAGTCTCAAAGGCTGAAATGTTCTAGGTTTATTGTATGGAGGGTAAAACCTTCAAGGTCTGGGCTTGCATCTTGAAGATTAGAGTGTATGGAGGTTGAAACCCTCTAAAGACTGGGGGTTGAATTAACAAAGAATAAACTCTCCTCTGCTGTGAACCTATGAGAAGAATAAATTAGTCATCACACACATCTTTGCCTACAACCATCAGTACATTGTACATACCTTCAGAAATAAGAGGTCAGGGCTGAAGTACAGCTCAGTTGGAAGAACTCATCTTTCACATGTGAAGTCTTTGGTTTGATCTTAAGCACTAGAAATGAAGGGCACTAAATAAGCCTTTATATCACAAACTATGTGGACTTTCAAGGCAGGTGTGACACAGAGGTGACTCATTAACTGTGAGCAGCATTCCTGTAAAAGCAGGATTTTCAGAGCGAGTGAAAAGCTTGGACCGTCTTTGTTTTTGTTCTGTTTTTGACCGCCACACATGCGCTGTAGCTATACGTGTGCAAAGACATATACAATTAATTGTTTTTATTTCTTTTTTAATGTTTTTGGTTTTTCGAGACAGGGTTTCTCTGTTGTAACTCTAGCTGTCCTGGAACTCACTCTGTAGATCAGGCTGGCCTCAAACTCACAGATATCTGCCTGCCTCTGCCTCCTGAGTGCTGGGATTAAAGGCATGCGCCACCACTACCTGGCAAAACTTGGAAACTTTGAATAAAATAAATCCCACTTTTCTACTTGTAGGATAATCAAATTCATATAAAATCAGTATATTTAGAGTCGAAGCCTCATTAGCAAGAGAAACCTTCATGGATTGGAGAGATGGCTCGGCATTTAAGAGCTCATATTACCTTGCCTCACAACTGCATAGAACTCCAACTTCGGGGGGGTCTATTGTCTCTGGTTCCCACATATGCATACCACCCCACAGACCCACACACATGCATATAATTAATAAGCCAAATTTAAAAAAAATCCAGGTCCAAAAAAAGGAAAAAAAAAAAAAGAAGAAGAAAGAAAGAGAACCTTCAGGAGCATAGTAGGGCTCTAACTCTAGAGTTCTTTTGCCCCATCCACCAAAGCCAGTAGAGCCAGCAGTCATCATAATGACCCAGACCCTCAGCTCTGGAGCCTTGAGGGCAGGGCTGCCCTACTGAGGACCACTGTCCTTGACAGCAAGAGAGGACCTGAGCTATCAGCACCCCTAGACGTCACCCTGCGATTCATACATATCTGGTGAATGAATGAATGAATGAATGAATGAATGAACCACTAGACTTGTGTTGAAACAAGTGGCCTTAACACTGAGGGAGGGCAGTGTTGCAGGTTGAGATCTGGAGGGGCTCTCTGGGGCTGCAAGGTACTGATTTTGTGGGTACCTACAGTGGGAAGGGAGCACTTTAGGCAGAGCCAGGAGGGAAAGGGCCTCAGCCACCCTGGTAGGCAGCCATGGTGTCCTGTTTTGAGCCGGGATTGCTTGGCCTGTTTGTGTCTGCCTGTCACTGCAGGCGTGGTAGGAGAAGTGGCTGTCTGGGGTTGAGGCCTCCCTCCAGGGAGCTGGTGATGACCACATGGCGGGCTTGGGGCCAGGTCGCTCCTTGAGGAGGGTTTCTGAGTGGCTCACCTGACATACACAGGTGCTCACACCTACTCACCTGTTCTTCACAGCAGCCTTAGGGCAAGGTCCCAAAATCCACTCCCATTTTATAGGGGAGGAGACAGGGTTAGGAACTTTCTGCTGAGTTCCCTGCTGTAAGTACCCAGTCGCTGTCCCAGTGAGGTCGGTGGTTAAAGAACCAGGATCTCTCAGGCAGACTCTATTTAGCATCAGGATATTCATAGGCCTCAGCAGACAGGAACTCAGGCCTTCCATATTCCAGGTCCTCTTGGTGATGCCTATGAAGATGGCTGCTCTCCCTCCTCTTTCCGTTCTCCCCTCCATCCCTTCGTCTGCAGCCATTCAGTTAATTTGAGGTGTGCTGAGCTCCATCTGAGCAGTGGGATAAGGGAACTGCTGAGCACTGTGCTCCCACCCTGATGCTTTTGTGGTTGGTTGAGTAGCTTATGGGTAGATTAGCACAGTGAAGTGGAGATTTCATGGTTTTATCATTTGATCATCTTAAGGAATTAATTAAAAATAAAACAACAAAGCACTTAACATGTCAAAAAGCTGCTTGCTTGGTGGTCAGGTTTTCCTCATAGGTTATTTCTGACATGGACAAGGGCCAGTGGTTTATGGAGAAGAGTGCTCTGAGATCTTTCTAAAATCACCTTCCAGGATCCAGCCGTCTGGGGCTTGAGGGTGAGCAGGCTGCCGGCTGCCTCAGGACCTGACCTGTATGCTGGAAGTATGCGGCCAGGCAGCTTTGGGCTCTGAGTGGCCCATTGAAAAGACTTTCCAGCTACTTCTAGTCCCTGAGAGGGGACTCCTGCTTTTTAATCCAAGCCAAGGCATTTCTGTTACTATTTGTTCTAATAATCTTGGCTTTTGAACAGACCTGGTGGGAAATGACTGTTGGACTGTGCCATGGGCCACAGGCATGTGGAGGGTAACTGTCAGAACCATGGGCCTTACCACCTCTCTGATGAGACAGGTGAAGAGAGCAGAGCTCTTGGTAAAATAGCTGTGGGGGACGGGGGTTGGAATTATCTTACAATAACATTCCACATGAAGAAGTTAGGTTCGTGTGTGTGTATGTGTGTGTGTGTGTGTGTGTGTGTATGCATGGGTGTGTGTGTGTTCATGTATGTGCTCCCACCAGCAGCTCCATAGAGGCTGTTTCCACAGCCCAAGGGATTAGTGCTCTAAACATTCTGACACACACTAATATGAGAAGAATGGACACATCTCCCCAGAGCCCTGATGAGGGCAGACACCTTTTTATATATCCTTTGGCTTTTTTGTACATTCTTCTCCTTGGATAACTTATTCACTTATTTTGCTTTTTAAGAGCACTCAGGTTTTCAGTCCCCTGTGTCCCCTGTGACCACTCTGTAGCCACTCTTTTCTAGGTCCTTGCTTCTCCTCTGCATTTGTTTCTTTTCTATTCCCTCCAGTCTTTTCCGTCATGGACTTCCTTAGGTCCCAAGAAATGCAGATCTGCTCAATTCTCAGGAATTATGGGCCTTTGACCTATTAGCTTTCCAGAGGCCTAACTAAAGTCAGAGTATAAATCTGGGAGGATTTTTTTTTTTTTGCCTTTTTCTTGAAATTAAAATATAATTACATCATTCCTCCACTTCTTGCCCTTCCTATGTTACCCTCCACTCCCTGTTTGCTCTCAAATTCATGGCAGCAGGTGGTGGGGGAGGGAGGCATATTTTAATTGGCTTCTTGAATATTCAAATACAGAATCTAAGCTAATGTTGAGCCTTTTATACCTCATGATGTAGTTATTTGTAACTCAAGAGTGGTTTATATTAAGCGTGGAAGGCTTCTCCTCTGGGCTTACATATAGCAGGAGTTTTCCAGCTTTGTACGAGCTCCCCTGCATCTCGCCAGTGGTGTCACCTCCTCCCTCACATGTCAGCCCTGGTGGTGTCTGCTCAGTCTCTCAGCTCTTACCCCCAGTGCTCCCTCTCTCTGGCTTGTTTAGCAGGTTGGGGATACTTCTCCTGGGGGTCCTCAGGGGATGGCTTGGACATGCTTAGACAGAATGTAAAGGTCCTCTCTCAGCAGTTAGCCAGCTGTTTATGTTCTTTGACGTCCACGTGGATGTCTCTCCTCAAGTACGGTAGCCTCCTGCTCTGCCTCCCCTCCCTGTCCCCTCCCAAACACACTCTTATCTCACATCCATGGCTCTGTTGAGTGCCGGTCATGTATGCTCACTTGCCCAAGCTGAAAACCTTGGGGTTTGTTCTCATTTTCGACCTCCTCAGACCCCGTGGGTCGAACAGTCTTGGCGGGCCTTCTGCACCATCCACTGCTTTACAGCCCATTCTCTCTTCTCAGAGTTTAGAATAGAGTTTGAGCCTTGGTGGGGCTTTGGAGGACTTCCCCCTAACCCTTCCCCGACCCCGCCTCAGCCTGGGCTCTGTCCTCAGTCCTTGCACTTCTCTTTCAGAGTGGCAGCACCGTCTTCATGCTCCTGGACACGTGAAAATGGGAGGCATACTAGTTTTCGTAGTGACGAGCAGTTGCTGCCAGCAGTTAGTCAGTGGAGCCAGAGATGGCACATGTCCTGCCTGTGAAAGTCTTCTGCATGTGGAAGTGTTCTGCCCAGAATGACAGGTCCTTTTGGTTAACAGGACCGTGCTGTGTCATTGCCCTTTGTACTTGTCTTGCCCTTTGCCTGAGATGCCCATCTTGACCTTCCCTGCCTGGGGAACTCTTAGCACTGCCACATTATCTCTGAAGTCTCTTGTCCCCACCCCCTTTCCCAGCAGGAGTTCTCCTACATTGTCTTCAGTGTATGTGCATTTCAGGGAACATGCTTTGAGTGTGTATTTCCTGCAGAAGAGCTGACCTTATTCAGCTTTGCACTGCCTACACCTCACATGGAGCTGTAGGCAATTGTAAGCTAACTAGGGTGGAATGGCTCAAATCACTGGAAGGACTAATCTTTCAGCCGTGTGGTTCTTGGATTGGTTTACTTGTTAGGCTTGAATCCTGTCTTCCCCTTCCTCCCCGGCCCTTCCTTCTTCTCCACCTCTTCTTTCTCAATTGCAGCCATTCTGACTCTGGCATGCGCTTCTTCATTACTAGAGATTGGCTGTCTTCCATCGCTACAATTGTATGCAGTTCCTTGAGGCATCTAAGAATTGAAATAGATCTTGGCTATCTTTGCTACGAGGTGTGACTGCAATAGTTACAGCTCCTGTTTCCAAGGCAACAGCTTTCGGCTAGGAGTAGCATGCTGGTAGTGAATCTCCATTAAGAGAGAGGAGTTTTATGGCTTACATTTCCATATTCAAACATTGCTTTATTGCTTATAAAAGGCTAGTATCCACTGGAACATGGGTAAAACATCTCTACATTTGCAGTTGAAACGCCTTGCTGAGCATGTTAAGCATACAGCAGGTGAGGACGCACAGTGAGTACACATGTTCATAAACACATCCATGTAAGCAGAACCCCAGATCTTAATGGTTATTAGTAGAAATACTGGATGTTTCCCAACATGCATTTCTTATTTTATCTAAGAATCATGTTTCTTTTTCTTAATTGTTTATTTGTATGTGTGTGTGCTGCGTGTGCGCACTTGAGTTACATGGATGTGCGCTATGTGTTTGCAGGAACCTGTAGAAGTCAGAGGAGAGCCTAGGGTCCCCTGGAACTTGAGTTACAGGTGGCTGTGATCCACCATGTGGGTGCTGAGAACTGAGTGAACCCAGGTCTTCTGCAAGAGCAGTAATCTTAACCCCCGAGCCTCCCCCCAGCCCCGACACTTACCCTTTAAAGCAGCATTGTTCTCAGGCTTGGTAAGAGCGTTTCTGATTAACACCGCTGAGCAAGCCCTGCATAGACCTGATGGGCTGCTTTAGATCATTACAGTTTAGAAGACTCCTTAAAGGAGACCTCCTGTGGATCGGTTCCCAGCCTGCTGGGGTGTCCGTTGTTTGAAAGCAGAGCATATTGGGAAGGCCTCAGTCCAGATGGACTCTCAAGCCCATGCAAAGCAAATGCATGCCAACAACCAGACCCCTATCCTCAGCCAGTTCTGTTTTCGGACAGTTCCCATTCCTTCAGTAGTTCGGGCGGGGTTCTGGAATCAGATCATTTTGAGTGAACCCCGTCTCTGTCATTTGTGTTGCATGACTATACACAATCACTTTCACCTATCTGGGCCTCAATTTCCTTGTTTTTAAAGTGGGAGCAATAGTCTCCTCTTAGAGATTTAATGTGAGGAATAAATGAGATAATGGATATAAAAATACTAGCATTGTACGGTCAGTGGTACTTTCCTTGTTTCTCACCGCAAATTGGAAGCTGTTAGGACTTCCGCCATAGGGTTCTCAGGCGACTCTTGCACAGCGCCTATGAGGATTCTATGCCACCTTCTTCTCCTGCCTCAATTCATTATGTTTGTTTCCCCAGATTTATCTTCCTGAACCGCAGCTTCTGCTTTTGTACTCCCTTCATTAGAGGATTAGTGGATTTCCAGGGTGTGTATGCAATGCATGGCGTAGAATGAGCTCCCAGGTCACTCCAAGGCTCCTGACTCATCATCCAGAAGTTGTACTTTGCCTATTCCTGTCGCTGCCCCTGCACTCACCTTGTGCAACACCACTTACTTGTTGGCCAGCTATTCCAGGGCTCCAAACAGAGAAGCTACTCTGCTTACTCACTGGTGATGTCCTTGGATGGTACTTTGCCACCCGCTCCATGCTGGAAGCCATGTACTGAGTTCCCAGCTGTTCTGCAGTCTAAGATATTTGAGCCCTACCTACCTTTCTGGCTCTGGGAGCTTACGGAATTCTGACCCTGGGACTCTGTCAACTCTGGCTCTTCCTTTGGGGTCCATTTTGGAAGACAGAGCTGGATCTTTGTCTCTAGGTTGTGCTTCCTACTTCCCCCTCTTATTCTGATGGCTCTCAGTTCTTACCTTGCTCACCTCCCCCAAAGGGGTTTCTCTGTGGGAAACTTCCATCTGCTAGAGTTCCCTGTACTCCTAGTGCTTTGTTCTGCACACCCCTTCTCCAGTCCTGGCCAGGTGCTGTTTCGACAACCACTACTTATCTGGAGCCAGACTTTGCAGGTTCTCTGATTGACCCTCAGCTCCAGGAGATAGTGTTCCAGTGTCAGTTCAGTTGATAAGTTTACTTGTTATTTAGCTTTCTGGCCTCTCACCTGCCTAGAGCATGGCGGAGAGCCAGAGAACAGTAGAAAATAGAGACCCATTGGAAACCCATCAAACAGAAGTTACAAAGTCTAGGGATTATATTCTCACCCTTAGGGCAGGAAAGGCTTCAGGTCCCCATTTAGAGTTGTATGTTCTTACTTGAGACGCAGAATTGATAAACTGCGGTTAATTGGCTTTAAGTGTACAGTAAATTAGAAGCAGCCATTGGGCTGTTAATCCCAACAATGGGCTGCACCCTTCAATCCCAGCACTCAGGAGGCAGAGGCAGGCAGATCTCTGTGAGTTTGAGGCCATTCTGGGCTACAGAGTGAGTTCCAGGGCAGCCAAAGCTACACGGGGAAACCCTGTCTCAAAACAACAGCAATAACAAATTAGAAATAGTCAGTTACAAATAAGCAGTATATTCACAGCAAAATTTATGACAGAGAAGAAATGATAACAGAAGGTGAGAAAAATGATATACACGTAAAGGGCCTGAGAAATTACCTTAAAAACTTCCGGGTATTTTAAGAGACACTGAAGTCATCTATGAAATATGGGATATTCCAGTAGTGACCTTTAGGTATCTGCAAAACGTGATGGTTTTTATAATCTCAAAAAACTAAGGAAGGATGCTACTAAGTTTAAGATTCACACTTAAAGTGGTTACATTAAAGGCTCCCCCCCCCCATCTCTTAGAACAGATCCATCTCCCATTGGCTGTGTAGTGTTTGATGAGCACCTGCTGTGTGAAGGCTCTGTTGTAGGTGCCAACAGGGCACTAGCAAAACAGGCGACATCTCTGCCATCTTGGATGTTGTCCAGAAGACCAGGCTTTTCAGAGCAAACGCTTCTGTGGGACCTGAGGATGTCAAGGCCTTTCTTTCATTGTTTTTGCCAGGTTATAAAGGAAGTCTTCCTGTTGTGAGTAGATTCAATGCGAGATTTTTTTCTAAGACTTGTGAAAACTGACTCTGTGAATGTCAAATACCATGCTGGAGGAACCTGGGAAGCCTGACTTACCTTTGCTATTTTGCTTTTCTTTAAATAGAAAGCAGGAGGTGTGGCTTGGTTTTTGCAGGTGGGGAGATAGTAGAATGGAGAGTTATGGTGACTAGTCTTCATACAGAAAGTTAGTGACAGGTTTTGTTTTTGGTTTGTTTTGTAGTGCTGGGGATTGAAACGTTGAACCCAGGGCCTTGCCTGTGCCAGGCAAGCTCTTCAGTGGTAACTGAGCTACACATCCAGCCTCAAGTGATACTCCTAAATGTCCCTACTGAAAGATTCCTCCCTTAAAAGTTCAAAAGTTTGGGACTGTCATTCAGTTTGTGTAGAGAAAAAAAAAAAGCCCAAGGTTCAAGTATATAGCATGGTAAATTTGTAGTGTTTTAGTTTAATCAGTACTTACCCGTGACTTCCTTAGTCAGGTAGAAGACTTGCGCTCTGCTTGTATGTCACTGGCTTAACTGGCTCTCTGAAGGATGTAATTTCAATTGTAATTTTCCATTCCCCCTTTCCCTCTGGCTTCCTTGTGAAAAGCTCTTAGCTGTTATTTGAGGCCTTCTAAAAATTATCAAAATGGAATGGCTACTGCAGCTTTTATACCGGTGCTTAATCAGAAGGGCTAAGAATGATGGCATTTTGTGGGGAATCCTTTTCCTTTCCTTTTCTTTTTTTTTTTAATGTGTACCAGTGTTTGCCTGTGCTTGTCTGTGCATAACATACATGCATGGTGCCCATGGAGGCCAGAAGAGGACATTG
>JAMJFZ010002019.1:0-47500 GCA_026225945.1 Cricetomys ansorgei | reverse complement strand
GGATTTAGTCTTTAAGAGCCCAGAGGAACTTTTGGAAGTATCTTTTTTCTGGGTTTCAAACAGTGGAGACTTTGGTTTCTTCATGTTAGTGTGTGGGAAGCTGTTCCTCAGAGGTCTGGAGCATCTCAGGAGATCTACTTAGAGCAATGATTACAATCCTACCCTACAGAGAGAGCTGGGGAAACAAAACAAGATATTTTGAAACACCGTTTAAAAGAAAATGGAGCAATCACCAATCAGTAAGGACATTAATGCCAATCAAAGCCACAGAATGACATGCTGCCTCACACCCATTAAGATGGCTATCAAACCAGCCAACTGAACAGAGCCCAGCCAAACAGGAATGATACTGATGAGAACACGGAGAAATGGGAACCTTTATGAATTGCTGGGAGGAATGTAAAATGGGGCAATAGTATGGTTCTTCCTCTAAACATGAGGAATGAAACAATTGTTTGAGCCAGACTAC
Source organism: Cricetomys ansorgei (assembly GCA_026225945.1). Classification (NCBI taxonomy): domain Eukaryota; kingdom Metazoa; phylum Chordata; class Mammalia; order Rodentia; family Nesomyidae; genus Cricetomys; species Cricetomys ansorgei. The sequence continues at coordinate 47,031 of JAMJFZ010002019.1, read as the reverse complement.
CCCCATGTCAGGCATATATTTAAAAGATTTAAAGGCAGATACACCAATAGATGATCGTAGTGCGTTATTCACAATGTCCCCAAACTGGAAACCACTAACATTTCAGCGACAGATCAATGGGTAAACAAAATGTGCTTTATACACAGAGTGGGTCATTACTTAGCCTTACAAAAGAGTAAGGGTTAAAGATGCAGCGCAGTGGCGAAGCACTTGTACTAGCATTCAGAAGGTTCTGGGTTCAATCCCCCATGCTGGAACAGCAGCCAACCAACCAACTAGCCAATCAGCCAACTAGTCAACCAGAACAACAGAAAACAGTTCTGGACATGACAGGACCACTGTACTCAGGAACTCACAGCGTCTGAGGGAACCTGCATGTGACCTGTACAGGATGGGCCGTCAACATTCCACCGTGGATGGAGCAGGGACTTGGAAGGTCCCACCCTCCCCAAGGAGGGTAATGATTACTGAGGGAGGAGTCATTTTCTTCAGCAGTGTAGACACAGGATAATTGCCTATCCTATGTCTCTGTAAACACCCCTCCCCCCACACTCATGTAAACAGCCTTAATTAAACTCAAAACAGACAAAAACATGAAAGTAGAAAAGCGTTTTCTGGAAAAAAGGATTTAGTGAGAGTGGGAAGCAGATGAGAGAGGGCAAAGGGTGTGTGTGTGAAGAGTAACCAAAATACATCATTTCTCGTATGAAACTGTCAAAGGATAGGAAAAAGGAGAGAACCATCTGGATGCAGCTTGAAGGTGTGGTGCTGGGAACATGCTCACTGAAGTAAGCCAGACGTGAGCTAACTGTGTGACTCCATGTGTTTGAGGTGCGGAGGTGGCCAGTTCATGGAGATGGAGGGTTGGCTGGTGGCATCGGGGTCCAGGGGAGAGGCATGGGGATCGCTTGTTTGGAAAGAGTTTCAGATGAACTCTTGAACATGTTCTAGAGATAGGACAGTGGTGACTGCACAAGAGTGAGCAGGGACTTGGCTGGCACGTAAGGGTAATTAACTCAGCATTTGCTGTGCATATATTTCCTATAGTATAAAAGAATTATGTTAAAGTAATACATTGTTTTATGGTATAAAGAAAAAAGAAAGAAACCAGACCCAAAAGAAGTCATGATTCCTCCCTCCCCAATTCTTTTAGTTTTGCTAAAAAAAAACTTGTTTGTATGCTTTTAATTTTTTAAAGAATGCCTCTTGGCAGCTACCGGTGCTGGGCATGGTGATGTGTGTGCCTGCTATCCAAGCACTCGGAGTGGTGGTAGGAGGATTGGGAGGCCCATTCTCCAAACAACACCCTAAAACAAAAACCCCTGAGACTGTTGTCAAGTCATATTGAACTCATAAATACCCAGCTCTGCCAGGTCGATCTTCACGGAATCTGTGTTTGGGCATGTGATTTCCTGGCTAGAATGACTGCAGATAAACCTTGACTCCAGACCTGGGGAAGTTCTGGGTAGTGATAGGCATCCTGATGAAGGTCCCAGGATGGGCTCATGTTGAGGACCCGTGTTTTAAACCCAAGCCCGTGTTGGCAGGACGCTCTTAGAACCGGACAGGCGTTTCCACTCACTCCTTGGTTTTCATGAACATCAGCTACTTTCACAGCAATGGGATGTCTACCTACTCTCCCTTTTTCTGAACCATGGAGGCGTCTGAAGTCTGCAGATAGTTTTTCTCCCTTCTCTCCGTAGAGTTTGTCTTTAAGCTTTGATCCTGTGAGGTGGCTGAAGCCCCTTACAGGACAGTGTGCAGTTAATTGGTGATTAGACCAAGATCGTGTGGCTAGTTCAGAGTTCACAGAAGGTAATTGGCCTGCACCCTGGGTAACTTGACTTGTTTGTATGCTGCAGTCTTGGGTCCCTTCTTTTCCTGTGTCATTTTCTGAGACAGCCAGGCCTTTGCTTCAAATATGTTTCTACTGGGAGCTGGGTTAGAATGCTCAGATGTCCATGATGCTGTCTTCAGAAAGGTCCTAAGAACAGTGGCTCCTGAAGATGTTTGAGTGCAATATTCTGGTTTCTGTTCATCCTGCCATGTTTGGTTTCTTTCTGTTACTGTGTTACAGTGTGCTTTGGTTTTGTCGTTTTCAGATGAAGTGTGTGTGTGTGTGTGCTCAGATGTCTCATGTTTGGCTGGGCTCACATGTGCCTCCCGTGAAGCTGTTAGTGGGCTGGGATCACATCTTGGAACCTTAAGATTGAAAGGCCTTTCAGACACAGACTGGACAGCAGGAGTCTTTTCTCAGGCGGTGCCTGGGAGCAGGGGTTTTAGTCATCCCTGTTTCAGACCAGTCTGATCCACTGTCACACAGTTGCCAAACCCCTCCACCTGACATCTTGCTGGTTTTTTCTTTCTCTGCTGATTTTAGTTTTTCTGCTTCTCTAGAGGATTCCACGAACATTCTGTGTGTTCCATAGAGTCCTACTGTAGCTTTGAAAATGGCTTCATTTCATCCATACATTTTCTCTGAAACCACATATATTAAAGCTGGTCCCATAAAGAAAGCATAAATTCAGAATATTTCAAGACTCCTTTCTGAATTTTTTGTAGTTTTAGACCAGGTAGGTCAAGAGTCCATATTATTATTAAGCCGTGTACAGAAGCGGAGGGTTACACGTTGCTTTATCTGGTGAAAAGTCTTTAATAAGAGTAGTGTCCTGCTGTTTGCACTGTGTCAGCTGGGCCAGCACCCCAGGCCTGCCCTCCCGGATCACTTGTTGTGGACAGTGGACAGTTGTTACGGGGTACCCTGGCTGGGGACCACAGGCCACTTCTTTTCACACCACCAGGAGTGGCAGCAGTGAAGTGTGAGTAGCAACCTAGCAAAAAAGTGAACTGCACAGTTCACTGCAGTGCTACCCAAGGCAGGCCTGCAGTTTTTGTTTGGACTCATAACTTGTAATTTTCAGATTCTCAGTTCTAAACTATGTCAGTTAAGGGCATGTTAGATCTGTTTTCTTCTTGCTAGGTAAGCAGGGATTCCTAGCTCATATCCGAGCAAGAGCCTGCATGGTTGTTAATTGAATTTTGTCTCTCTCTCCCTCCCTTCTCCCCTCTCTCAGAATTGTTGAGGCAGAATGTAATCAAGCACATGATTCTCCTCGTGACGGAGGCCTCAGACGGCCATATTTTGTCTGGTTTTTGTCGTTCATCTCCTGTTTCTCAAGTGAGTGTCTTGTGGCGTGCCGAGGCGAGCATCCTAGGCAGACGAGCATCCACACTGATGGATCTTGGTCCCAGAAGTTGGGGACCTACACGGGTCCCCAACTACAAAAATATTCAGAAGTTGGTCCAAGGTTGGATGATTTCCCTTCTACTTCTTGTCTTGGCTTTGTCTGCATTATCTTAATTACTTTCTTTTCTGAAGAGCGCTTTTTGGACTTCTTAGAAAGTCAAGGCTGTGGTTCTGGGCCTCATAGTGCAATACCTGCCTGCAGGTTCAGCCAAGGAGAGACTAACTCTTACTCTGTTCATTTCTTTCTCACATTTACGATGTCAGGACCCTCCTTGGCTCACACAGCTGTGGCCCAGGACGTTTGGTCAGCACACTGTACAACTGTCTTTCAGGAATTGCTTTAGGGTATGTTTAACAGATGGGACCTGGAGCATTTTGTATAAAGTAGCGATGACAGGCATGTACCTCATTGGATACCTAGGATATATATTCTCTAGGAGTATCATTTTTACTTAATTACTAAAAATGTTTTTTATGAGTGTATGTTAATTACACATAGTAATTGGTTTTGTCATGATATTTTTATACATGTACACAATATACTTTAATCATATTCCTCCCCACTTCTTATCCTCTCTTGCCCCTCCAACTCCTGTCAACCCCCTTCCTCGTCCCAACTAGTCTCTCTTCTACTTTCATGTCTTGTTTTTTTAACAACTCAGTGAATTTCCTTAGGGTTGTTTGCAGGAACATGGGTGGGAGTTTATTTAGAGACACGTGTGCAGTACCAGTGGCTACACCACTGAAGAAACTGCCTCTCCTTGCTTATCATCTCTTATCTGTGTGAAGCACTCAAGGAGAGGTGAGGCCTTGTGAGCCCTGTCCCTCCTGGCAGGGTGGCAGGCCCAATCTTGTGGAGATCCTGTGAAGGTGATCATATCTGCTGTGAGGTTGAAAGTGCAGCAAGTATGTCATGCCAGGAAACGAGCCTTCTCTCTTTCCCCTCCCTCCCTCCCTCCCTCCACTCCTTCATCTTCCCCTGGTTTTTATATTCTCCTGCCTTCAACCTTAGACCTAGTTTTTAAAGAAACATAATTTTAATACTAAATACACATGACATTTATTTTCTAACCATATTCAGGGACTAGGCTGGAATACCTGCAAATGTTCTTAGACAACCTAGAGGGGACACAGGGAGCATTACACTTGGACTCTCATGCTTCTCATGTTAGGAGCCTTTAGCAGGACAGCTTAGGAAGAACTGAAGGTTCCGGCCAGTCACAGGGACCAGCTACAGGTATGACTCGAGACCCTGCCATAAGATACAAGTACTTTTGCTTGTTCGAGTTCTCTTGTCGACTGCAGGATCACAGAGTGCCCTGCACCTGCTCCTAGCCCATCTCACGCAGCATGGTTTTCTTTATCTGGGCTGCAGAGGCAATATAAAGCTAACCCCAGTGCCTTATCTCCATCTGGTTAGGGCCCCTGCTGGAATTCATGGGGACTGAAAATCTGCTTCCTGTGAGTACAGAATTGGGTACAGAATACCCTACTGGGGTGGCCAAGCTAAGAAACATTAATATAATCTCCTAAGGGCCCTGGGAAGAATATAAATGTTATTTCTCGAATGAGGAGAAATAATAACTTTCTGGACCTGTAGGTGACAGTGCACTTCAGGACAATTACCTTTTCTGGTTCAGGAATACTGTGGAGACAAAGAAACAGTCTTTGGGGAAAGCACCAGCAGTGAGCATACACTCTGTAGTAAACATGTAAACATGTAACATGAAGTGGGAAGTGAGTAGCGCAGTGTAGGGCAGGTGCTTAGCATACACTAGGTTCCATCCCTAGTATCAACCCAACATACTACCCCCCAAAAAAACAACTGCATTACGATTTTAGCACATGTAGGATTGTGATGTAGCTCAATGGTCAGTTATGACAGCCCCATTTGCATGTGGGGGGCTCATAACCTAGACCTAGGTGGCCATATTGCCATTAGCTGAGACTGAAGTTATGGAGGAGCCTCTTTGTGTAGACAGGAGTCTCACAGGGAGGCAGACCTTATACGGTCATACAGGGAGAAGAGGCGGTGCCATGCTGTGAAAGCAGGCTGCATAGCTGTGACTTGTCAGAGTAAAGAGGGAGGAGCAGCCAAATGTCTTCCATTCTCAGAATGAGAATTCTGGGGTTCAAAGCACACTTCGACCCCGTCTGAGCCCCAGGACAGACCCACAAAGGGAACTTAGGATTCTCTGGAACTGGAATTATGGATGGCTGTGAATCACCATGTGGGTGCTGAGAATCAAACCCAGGTTCTCTGGAAGAGCAGCCCTTAATAGCTGAGCCATCTCTTGCCACCCCTATTGCAATACCTTTAATTAATTACTCTTAATGCAATACTTTTAAAATTACATCGCCAGAAAAGTTAATTCATGAATAGATTCATATTTCTCGAATGCCTGTTCATTTAAATGTAAAATTCTCATCACAGAATACTTTAACGTTTAACCGTCATGGGCAGCTGTCATGTATTGTATATGTAGAAGTTTCTTGAAACTGCATCGCAGTGAAAGTGAAATGTGGATGAACTTGTGTGCCTTAATTATCAGCAGGAAAGATATTCACAAAATAAATACTGTAAGGACGTAAGACATTTTGGTGAGAACGAATGTAAACCTGTAACCCTGGCAGCTGTGGTAGGAGTGCGCCTTAAATATTTTGACCATGTGTTTAAAAATAAACTTTGGTGCAGCTGATGAAGAGATTGCATGTTTTGATGGCTGTTTGCTGAAATTACATATCTAAAATAAATAGGAAGTTGTATTTTTCTTTATTGTAAAAAATATTGGATTTCCTGTGATGTGTTTGAATGCTGTGCAGTGTAGAGTGGCTAGAACTGGAAAGATCCAGTTCTCCCACAAGCAAGAACCCGGCCTTATGTCAGGAAGGCTAGGTGACTTGATGAAGACTTCCCATCAGATGCGTTTTCTAGCAGAACTTCATAACCAAAGTGATCTATCTGTATGCCATGCCTTTTGTGTATACTTAGAACAAAATTATCATATCAACATATTAAAATTATTGTTAAGTCATTATGTGTTCAGTAGAGTTAACTCTTCATGCACAGATGGAAATGCTAGTCCTCTCTGAGCAAAACTTCTACTCAACCCCAGTGCCTCCGCCAGCTCTCCCAGAAGCACATACTTCAGTATGTCCTCCTGCTTGAACCACATGCCACCTTGCTGTGAGTCCCTCCCTCGCATCTCTACAGGGAGTCGTCTTCCTCCACAATAAGTGTGTTAGTTAGTTTTTGTCAACTTGACACAAACTAGGGTCACTTAGGAAGAAGGAACCTCAAATTGAGGAATTACCTCCATCAGATTGGCCTGTGGGCTGACTGTGTTAATGACTGGTGTGGGAGGGTCCGGTAAGCAGGGCCACCTCTGGGCAGGGGTAAACCATGGGTAAGCCAGGAAGCAGCATCCTTCACAGTCTCTGCTTGAGTTCCTACCCGGCTTGCTCAATGATGGAGTATGATGTGTAAGTGTAGGCCAAATAAGCCTTTCCTCTGAAAGTGTTTTTATCAAAGCAACAGTAAGCAAAGTTGGACAGCAAGGGATAGGCTCCCATGGTAGTCCTCCATCACAAGTCAGCCTGCATAAGGCAGAATTTTCTAAAGAAGCAGGACGAAGAGAATCTGTGTCTCTCTCATGAATATGTCTGTTTGCTTGTGTATCTATAACTTTATTATAAGGAGTTCAATCATATCGTTTTGGAGGCTAGGAATCCAAATCAAACAGGTTTAAGAGCACCCGTGGTACCATTTGCATCCCAAGGCAGTCTGCTAGGGAAATTTCTTTTTGCTTGGAAGAAGGCCAGTTCTTTTCTTTTATTCAGCCCTTACATGATTGATGAGGCCTACTCACATTATGGAGTGCAGCCTGCCTTTCCTAGAGTTTACCTTTGTGGTTTGAATGAGATAGATGTCTCCCATAGTCTTGGGCTTTTGAATATTTGGCCCCCAGTTGGCCATGCTGTTTGGAGGTGTGAAAGGGTTGGTTAGCATCACTGTCCCAGATGAAGAGTGGGCTCTTTATTAAAGTGTCAATCCATTGGGTGGGTTTGTTGTGGTGGAAGGTGACTAGTAAGTTGCCCTTGTGGATATAATGTGCCCCAGCTTCTGCTTTCCTATTTTTTTTTAGCAATGTTTTGACTGATGTATGAATCTGAATGTTTGGGACAGGTTGCAGCTCTATCCCATCTTGGCAACAGTGTATAGACATGGTTATCAGAGAATCTCATCAGAAGCATGATAAATAGGTAAGTCCTCAGAAAAAGGGAGGTTTATAACTGTCACTGCTACTGCGTGTATGCCCTCCAGTCCCCAGCTGGTGACACATGGCTACTTGCCAAGTTAATAAGAACTAGGAAGCATTTTTCTTTAAGTGACAATTGCATGCCACGATGTACAGATTTATCTCGTTTTTCCTTCAACAACTCCAAACAGTGGGAGTTGAAGAGTCTTGTCCGTGTACTTAAAAATTACTATATTTCCCTTTTGTAGACATAAGCTCTCATGAAACTTGAAACTTTAGTAGCAGCTGCTGCTCTTGTTGTTTATAGCCATCAAGATTAGCTTGCATTTCCTCCTGCTTTTGAGGTGTGGCTCGCATTTGTGAGGAGTGTTCAGTTACCTTAGTATGTTTTAGCCTAGGATGGTGTGGTTTGCTTGCTGATTTTTATGTGTGTCATTGTGTTTGTGTTCGTGGTTGACACACAAAGAATAATCCCATGCTTGTTAGTAGAACAATTTGATCATTAGCCCCTGTATTTTGAGGCTACATATCTTTCCTGTGTCCTTGCTGTGGTCTGCATGTGTGTATGCCCCAAATTCCTGCGATGAAACTTAATTCCCAGTGTTGCAGTATGAGAAAGCGAGGCATTTGGAAAAGGGCCTTGGAGAGCGCGAGCTCTGTCTTCACGAATGGGACTCGTGTCCTGATGGGAGGTGCTTTGAGCAGCTCATCTCCTTGGCCATGTGAGGGTGCAGCAAGAGAGTGTCCCTGGAGAATGGGCCCTCACCAGACACTACAGCTGCCGGTGCCTTGATCTTGGACTTCTCCAGTCTCTAGAGCTGTGAGCCGTAACTTTCTTGTGTTTCTGAATTACCCAGCCTGAGGTTTTTGTTGTGTCACCCCAAACAGACTGCAACGATCCTCTTTAAAGGTTTTCTTGGCCTTTACCCCATTTAAAAAAAATGTAGTTTTATTTATTTTTCTTCTTTTGTATCCCGATATTGCTCCTTCCCTCCCTCCATTTTTCCCAGCTCCTCACATTTTCCCTCTCCTCCTAATCTACCCTCCCCACCTCTACTCACTCATCCCCACCCCTGCTTCTCTCCATAGAAGAGCGCAGTCCCTCCAAGGTTACTGCTTAAACAGGGCCATGACACGATGGAACAAGGCAGGGCACTAGATGAACCCAGCAGGGGGAAATGGGGCCCAAGGGCAGGCAAAAGCATCAGAGAGCCCCACATACACTCTAGCCTGCAGGCTCTCTGCAGCAATACTAAGCCAGACAACCACATGACATATCTAGGAGACTCTCCAGGTTCTATGTCTGCTGCTTCAGGCCCTGTGGGTCCCCAAGTGTACTGGTCCATTGACTCTGTGGGGCTTGTTCTCTTGATATCCCTCTTGGCCCCTCTGGTCCAAGAAACTCCTCCTTCCCCTCTTCTGTGGGGTTCCAAGAGCTCTGCATGATGTTTGGCTCTGGGCCTTTGAACCTGTTCCTATCAGCTGCCTGTGGAAGCCTCTCTGATGAAGACTGGGCTAGGTACTGATCTATGAGTAGAGCTCATTAGAAATGGTCTCCTGGCTATCTAGTCTCTAGTTCCTGTCCTGTCCTGTCCTGCAGAATCAGGCATGGGTCCTCTCCTTTGGCATGGGGTTCTGTCCTTCCATTGTCCCAGTGGGTCTTGTAGGTCCAGATGGGTTATAGGTCAGATGTTTTATGGCTGGGGTAGTGTCTCAGTCCCTCCACTGGGAGCCTTGCTGGCTACAGGAGGTGGCCTATCTAGGTTTCCCATCCCCATTGCTAGAGGTCCTCATCAGGGTCTCCATCGTGGACTCCATTGAGTTCCCCTGCTCTAGCTCTCCATATCCCCCCATGAGTGTCCTCCAATTGGTCGTCTCTCCATATAGTCTCTCCATCCATCCCTCTCCTCGCACCTGGTCTCTTCTCTTCCCATTCCTGTCCTCCCCCAGCCCACCTGCACCGTCTGTTTTATGACCTCTTTTACCAGGGAGATCCCTGTGTCCCCACTGGGGCCTCCTTGTTGCATAGCCTCTCTGGGTCTTGGAATGCAGTACTTTGTCCTTTGCTTAACAGTTAATAGCCACATATGAGTGAGCACACGCCGTGTTTGTCTCTCTGAGAGTGGGTTCCCTCACTCAGAATGATTTTTTCTAGTTCTATCCATTTGCCTGCAAAATTCATGTTGTCATTTTTTAAAATAGTTGAGTAATAAATACTCCATTATGTAAATGTATCATAATTTATTTATCTGTTCGTCAGTTGAGAGCCGTCTAGCTTAATAAATGGGATCTCCATCCATATTTTAATACATAATCCTAGTAAAGCCCTACTAACTTAACTGAGTCAGTACTAAGAGAATTTAAAGTTCAGGTATGTCCTGGTTAGTTTTTTGTCAAATTGACCCAAGCTAGAGTTATATGGGAAGAGCAGCCTCAATTGAGAAAATGCCCCAAGCGTATTGCCTGTATGAAGTCATTAGGGTATTGTCTTGATTAATGATTGATGTGGGAGAGCCCTGTCCACTGGGGGTAGTGCTCCCCTAGGCAGGTGGTTCTGGGTTATATAATAAAATAGGATGAACAAGCCACAGGGAACAAGCAAGTAGGCAGCATTCCTTCATGGCCTCTGCTTCAATTCTTGCCTTGAGTTACTGCCCCAACTTCCTTGAAGTTGCTTTTAGTTATAGTGTTTTATAAGGTTCAATTTTTTAAAAATAATATATATATATATTTTTTTTTTTAAAATAAATCTGTGTTCAAGTCTGAAATACTGGATTCCTTGTCTCTTCAATTCTCTAAAAGCCCCTTCCTCAGAGCCTCTTTATTTGGCCTTGACTAACCTGGAACTTATTAAGTGGACAACTGGCCTCAAACTTGCAGAGATCTGCCTACCTCTGACTTCTAAAGTGGCTGCAGTTAAAGGTGTATATCACCCTGCCTGGAGTAAGAGGCCTTTTTAAAAGACCTGGCATTGCCTACGTGTTGGCTTAAAGTGTGTTGATTATTAATGCATCTGCACATGGAGATCAGAGGACAGCTCTGCAGAGAGTCATTTCTCTCTCTCTACCTTTATGTGGCATGCTGGTCAATCTTGGTTGTCAATTTGACATATCTGTGTGTGTGTGTGTCTCTGTGTGCGTGTCTCTGTGTGCATATGAGGGCTAGCCTGTGTGTGCGTGGGAAGGCTAGTCTGGATGGTGATGATTGTTACTCTGCAGGTCCATGTATCACATATGGAAGTCAGAGGACAACTTGTACGAGTCAGTTCTCTCCTCTTGGGCCTTGGGGATTGAACTCAGGTCTTCAGGCTTGGCTTCAAGTTCCTTTAGCCACTGAATCATCTCATGACCCTGAGTCGGGGTTAGAGTTGGGCTTGGCCTTTGACCTGAGAATGAATTGGCTTTAACTCAATTGGAAGAGTGCACAGGATGTCCTAGACTGATGATGCACGGTCTGTGAAGAAGCTCTGAGGACAGAGGGAGCTGGGGCACTTTCTGGAGGGAAAGTGGCTGGTGCACAGCAAGCAAAGAGGTTGTTCGCTGAGTGGTCCCTTTTGTAAGGAATTAAGCCTTGTCTTTGGTTATGAATTGGTTTTAGAGAGGCAAACCATCTACAGCCAAAGTTACAACAAGCAGATTAAAAAGAATCTGACCTTTTGTATTGTTGGGAATGAAGTTTTGGCACATGTGGTTGGCACCAGGTTTTTCAGTGTATCTCTCTTCGTGGTGATTTACTTATTGTGTCTCATCTGCTGTCATTTAGACCCGAGCATGGGTGGATGGCTGGGTGGGGCACACATGGAGCTGACCTTGAGATAGCACACAAACCAGTGCTTCTGTGTGGTGAGATTGCAATCGCTAGGAAGTATTTGTGATCAGCACATGTTCCTCTGAGTACAGCCCTTTCTTATAGAAAGGAATTTTACAGAGGAGCGTGAATACAAATGATTACATTTTGGGGCCCAGGCAATGGTGAGATGTTACCTTATAAGTTAATGAGCACCAAGGAAAGTAAAAAGCGCAGAGGCAGGAAGATAGTTGTTTTCCAAATGTGCTTTACTTATAGATGGGCAAGTTCATAGAGATGATTTAATAATTTGTTCCTTTCTGTTTTGAACAAATATAGTATTTTGTGCCTTTTTTTCCCTAAGCATAGTAACTAGCACTGAAGTGTTCGAGGGTGAAGCACTATACAAGAACAAAAGTCTATTCTCGGGGATGAAATAAGACAGTTGGCTATTGTGCAAGACCCACAGTTGACGGCAAGTGACTTAAAAGAGTTGCGTTTGGTGTAGAGTCCGGTCTCCTCTGCTCTCCCCGGCTCCCATCCACAGCGCTGCTGGCCCTGCTCGCTGGTCTCAAAGAGCGCTTTGTTCCCTTCAGTTTTCTTGACTTCTAGTGAGACAGTGGTGTCTTGCTGCACCCCGTTTGGTCTCTGATATTTCTGAATGCAGATGTGCCTTTGCTGCTGCGAGTTAAGGACAGAGCAGTGGTCCCCCTCCTCCTTCCTCTCTGTGCTGCCCTTCAGTGTAAACTCAGGACTGTTTGTGTAGTGATTCTTTCCCCAGGGGGACTGTATTTCTGTGAGTTACTGGAACATTTCTCTCCCACTCTTCCCTATTTTCTTTCTTAGATCCTCCCCTCCCCCCAAGTAGTTTGTTGCAGGAAGAGATTAGTAGTTCAGGATTTAGGTCAAGACTGTTTTTGTGATAAATAGAGAAAGAATGTGAAACTCATTTAGAAGCTCCATAATTAGGACAGGCCATGCTTCTAGTAGTAGGGCTGGTACAAACTACTACACTGCAGACACCAAAGCAAGTTTCAGCATCTTAGGACTGAATTAAAACAAGAAATCTGTCTGTCTTATCTGCCTATCTATCTATCTATTTATCTATCTGTCATCTACCCAGCTAATATATTATGCATTATCCTTCTTTTTATTGGCTTAGAAATTGGCTTATTAGAAATACGCTATTCTTGACTCTTTTACAGCTTCTGGAAGGCAGAAGTTGGGTCTCTACACTTAGGATTGAGCCCATGTTCTTGAACATGCTAGGCAAATCTCTATCATTGACATATGTTCCCAGCTCCCAGATGTTGAATCTTAAACTACTTTTGAGTCCCTTTCAGCACATAATAGTCAATAAATACTTGATTTTGGAAGACTCAAAGATAATTTGACTCAAGTAGAAGAGTCTAGCAATATCAATCCATTTTATCCTTTTATATAACCCAAACCCTTTTAATGGGTAGACAGTTCTTAGAACATGCTAAGGAATTCACATGCATCATTTGTTACTGAGTCCTAAGAAAGGAAAGGAGGGGGAGGGAGGAGAGAGCAGAGAGGAAGAGATAGATAGATAGATACGGAGCGCAAGATGAGGCTGAAATCTATAGTCACCCATAGGAGAGCCCCTGGATGAATGGCCATGCCAGGGATGACTGAACAACTGCTATGAACAGCGAGGAACACGCTTTGGGGCTTGGGTACACTGCTGTTTCTTTACTCTCTCCTTAAAAATTTCCATTAAGTTCACACTATTCTTATGTTTTTCCCCCTACTGGTTGAAAAGGGAAGTTAGGCTTTTCTAGAAGCTCATTTGAGATGGGACTTGGGGAGGCGGCTGTGTAAGTCTAATAGCAGTTCAGCTTCAAAAATCTGTGATAAAACTGGAGACTGCAAACCATCAAACATGCATCGTAGAGTAAGTGACTTCTGGGATGTCTACCTAGCAGAAAACTGTGTGCTGTTAGGAAGGGTGGAAGGGATGGATGTGTTCAACATGAGAAGAACTATGAAGAGTAAAAATGCAAACAGAACTCCAGCATGAGGGACCTTGTAAAGAGCGATCTCAAGTAGATAAGAAGAACAAGATTGCTTACACAGAGGCGGTGTCCAGAAGGCGTTGACAGGAGACTCCATGGCTTACCTCTGGGAAGGGAGGATGCCCAAGGCTATGGAGGCCTTTTGATTGGCTGTGAGTTACGATGTGACTTCCGGCCTTTTGATTGGCTGTGAGTTACGATGTGACTTCCGGCCTTTTGATTGGCTATGAGTTACGATGTGAATCCCCCTGTGTGGTTTTCCATGTATTTACTGTGATAAACGCAACACGGACGCTCTACACTTTTCAATACAGCATCAACTGTAGGCACAGTGTTGTACAACATATTTCTAGAATTTACTTTCTGCAACTGAAACTTTGTATGTGTGACATTTATCTTGTATGACATTATGCATTATTTGGTTACGGAAAGAAGACGCTGCAGCTAACGGTCCATAGACACGTTCCTGCTGTCCCAGCTTTGTGGCGTCTTGTGATGGAGGGCTGATAGGACAGCTGAATAGTGTGCACTTTCAAATGTTTTCTTGCATTGTTTTTTCTTGGCAGAAGGTGACTGAGGTTGAACATGAGTTATTGCTGAACAATAAAAAGCTGTGGTATGCAGTAAAATACGTTAATTTCTACTTGTTTTCCTTGGTTAAGCCAATAGAAGTCATCAGATACCGGTTGAACAAAGAAGTAAAGCCTTCAACTTCTTTTATAATGTACTTATGTAATCAATCTCATTGATATTTTCTAACGATCGTATGTTGATTGGAGATGTTCAGTATCTCAGTCGTTTCTGGGAAGTAGTTATGGCATACATTATAAATGCCTCTTAGTGTTTTACCTCCTGGAGCCTTGAAGGGCAGTGGTGAGCTAAGGCAGGCATCTTTACTGCTCAACACAGGGAGGAGGCTGGTAACATAACTTGAGTCACAGAGCCAGTAAGTGACAGGCTCAGAGTGGATGGAGCCTGGGTCTCCTGCTCACAGCATGAGGCTGCGCACCCTGGCGGGGCTGCCCAAGAAGCGTGGCCTGTGACTGCGCTATGAACCGTTACCGGTTTTATGCCAGTAAACACCACTGAAAGGTACCCGAGAGAACTTTGGGCTTGAAGGTAGTGGAAGAGGATTCAGAAAAACTAACAAACATGAAGGAATTTTCTTTTAAGACACTTTCCAAGCATGAGGTAGTGCTTTGAGTGTCACGGGTTAAAAACCATATCCTACCTCTGGTTAGCATACTTTTGTTCTCTTTCACATGGGAAAACTGATGAGGAAAGGGAGAAATGAGGAAACAGACAGGAGCCCTCCTCCCACCCCCCCACCCCCAGCCTGGCTGCTGCCTGCAGGAAGGGCTCTCTGCCTTCAGGGGAGGGAGTGGGCTGAGAGGCGGTCTGGGAAGAGCTGACTAGTGTCTCAGACTCAGACAAGCCTAGCACATACAGGTGATGTGTTAGCAGATTTTAAAGCCATTGTTAATTATGGGCATGGATTCTCGACACGTAGTCTTTTTCAGAGACTGTCTGATTTTCCTAAACAGACTGAGTATCCTTACCCAGCTTTGCTGAGTAGAAACTGAAGTTATAAAATTTCCAAGTAGGCATGAGATCCCTGACCGGACTCTTAGAGTTTCTCTCCTGTGTAGACAGATCTTGAATGACAAGAGCCTTTGGAATTGTGCCTGCCTCCAGGCACCATGTTTTGAAATAGAAGAGTAGACACATATGTAGAGTTCAGGTCAAGTGAAGTCCTTCACGTAGCTGCCACGGGCACAACGTCTTAGACCTTGTGTGTGTGTGTGTGTGAGGTTTTGTTGTCAGCTAACTCATGCTTCATCTCACTTTCCCCCAGCTGAGAACTCCTGGCCCCGAGAACATGGACTGCCATCCATGTGTGTGTCTCAGGAAGGGCACGGGGTGGGGGAGTAGAACAGTATTAGTTGGTTGATAACGCAGCCCTAGTTGAATTTCTCCTTAAGAAGCATGGCCTATGACGGCAGCTGAGGCCATCAGTCTAGTGCTGAGGAATCTGGATTGGTTTCCTCTCCCCTTTGTATAGCTGCAGCGACACTGTATTTCATCAGGGCCCTTTCCTTCTAGGCGCATTTTGAGTCTTCTTCCTTTCCGTGGGGTGGGCCAGGTAACCAGGTTCTGAACAGTAGAATATGGGGGCAGGGCTGACGTGACCGCCCTCTGGCCTTGTCCCCGTAGAACCTCTTAGGTGTTGTTTTTTTTTTTTTTTTACCATGTCTCTCTTCGTTTGGAGAATGTAGCCCAGGATCTAGTGGGGACCCTGAGGTTATGGGATATAGTGTGGCCGCTGGAAGAACAGACATGAGCCCATGACTGACCCACGGAGGCACAAGAGAACCGAACTCTGCTGCGGTTTACCCCTGAGATTTAGAGTATGTCTAGTAAGGTAGTTAACTCAGTTGGTTAACTCTGCTAGATACTGATCACATCATCAGGATTTGCAGTGTTCCTTTCTTTCATCACCCTAGTGACAGCATCACGGCACGTGCCCATCCCAGGCAGTGCCCAAGCTAGAGCTGTGTCTTTTCCTGGCTCCACACAGTTTTTCTTTTCAAAATCTTCTTCGAAGTGATGACGTTCAGATCTGTCCCCAGCTGGCCTTTGGACTAGTGAGTCTATGGTCGTGGTGTTAGGGGTTTTGGTTGCAATCCAGGCAGAAAATGATTCCTGAATGTTGAGTTCATAGCTGCTTGACTCCCCACATAGTTCAAATGGTGACATCTTAAGACAGGAGCAGGAGAACAGTCAGTCCTTTATTTAATTCTGGCAAGACTGTGGTTCATGGTGCTCTGGGAAAGGCAGCCGCAGATGTATCAACCATTTTAAGAATTCCTGGCAGTGGAATCTTTAAGTCAACCCTAAACTCAGAGACAGCAATCCTCCAGGAAGGCTTGTGGTGGCCTCCTGTGATAATGACATCCCACCTTCCAAGCATCATTCCCCCTTTGCTTATGGGATGCACACGCTTTTCATTTTTTTTTTTTTAATCAGTGTTTGTTTCTTAGATCATCCAGAGGTGGTGTGATTTTTGCCTGTTAGACACTGATTGCTTCAGCGCTCTGTTCTGTTTATGTTTCACTGCTGTGGGGCGAATGAGTACAAGGGAGTCCTCTTCAGAGTCTGGCAGCAGAGGTGGGCCTCTGCTAAGAGGATACTATTGCAAGGTAGTTCAGGAGTTGGACTGTGGGGCCAAGAATATAGAGGGCTTGCCTAGCGTACGTAAAACACTGGAACCAACCCTGTAATACATAAAGCTGGTGTGTTGACACACCTATCCTGTGAGAGGATCAGTAGTTCAGGGGTCGTCTTTCATTACACTGTGAAGTTCCAGAACAGCCTGGGCTGCATGAGGCCATGCCATAAACAAAACCCAAACAGCTCCATTCAGAACTTGGATTCTAGCTAGAGTCCTTCAACCTTGGTGCTAACCTTACCTAGCACTTGACCTGCTGTGTAACTTTTAGGTAAGATAATTTGACCTCACTAGACCTTTGATCTGGAGCAATAACTGTACCCACTTCATGGAGGAATTGTGTGATCTAGAGGAGTTCATTGACGTCTGGACTTTAGGGAGTGCTTAGTACATTTGTAAGTGCCTTATAAATCTCTGTTGAAACAACAAGCACTATGTTTTCATATGTCTTAGTGTGTGGTAATCAAAAGGAGAAACTGGCTACTATTTAATTCATTATATCTTTAAACATCAGGGTTTTTTTTTTAAAGATTTTTATTTTATGAGCAAGAGTGTTTGCCTGAGTGTGAACCACATGGCGTGCAATGCCTTTGGAAGCCAGAAGAAAGCATCAGGCCCCTTGGAACTGGAGTTACTGATGATCGTCAGCTGCCGTATAGGAGCTGGGAATAGAATCCAGGTCCTCTGCACAAGCAGCCATTACTCTGAACTGCTGAGCCATCTTCCCAGCCTCTTTTGTGTTCTTTAAGGATGTGAAAGGTGAGAGATACAATTTATTTGGAGAGAACGTGTGTTTTTATACACACACAGGGAAGCATGAACAACGTATGCGCTTGGAGACCCATGGCCTCGACTCTGAGAGATGGGCTGTGGGTGACCTTGATTCAATGGTCTTTCCAGTTTGCATTAGTCTCTACACACAAGGCTGTATTTGTAGAGTTTTTGATAAGAAACTCAGCTAATATTTTTGTACTTCTGAGGAGAATATTACTTGTGTTCTGTGTCCTTGTGATTTGCATGAAAAGGCATGTTAAATAAATGCTTTGTGCTTTTGAATTTTAAGCTTTATTTTTATGTGAGTGTAGACTGTGGGTGTGCCCAGTGTAGAGGTCAGAGGCTCCCTACTGCTTTCCATGAGTCCGGAGGATCCAGCTTGGGCTGCCAGGCTTGCATGGCAAGTGCCGTGACTCGCTGAGCCGTCTTGCCGTCCCCGGTGCTTTAATTCTGTGTGTAATCTCCCCCTTATGTCTTCTTTATTGACGTGGATGTGTAAGTGGGGCCAGTGCCACACACTGGCACATAGAGAATCCTAGAACACAGCTGCCTGTTTCACACCACTTCAAATGTCATTTTCTTCTTCTGTTTCCTTTGCTTCTTACAAGCGAAGATTGTGATAATGGTAATTAGCCAGGTTCCATCCTCTGATTCAGCCATCAGATCCAGCAGGCCGTAAGGCACACACCTTGTACTCAGGATTCTTGCTTTCACTGTGAGAAATGTGTTTACTATTTAACAAGAGATGGAAGGCAAACCTGTGACTGAGATGGGAGGCAGTTAACTGCTCTTGTAATGAATTAGGTCAGGCTAATAAAATCTCTTGGTGAAACAAGAGAAGGATTTGTAAACAGTATTTTTTTTTGGAGACAAGGTTTCTCTGTTGTAACTCTGGCTGTCACTCTGTAGATCAGGCTGGCCTCAAAGTCACAGAGATCTGCCTGCCTCTGCCTCCCAAGTGCTGGGAGTAAAGGTGTATGCCACTACTGCCTGGCATGGAAAGTCTTTTAATATTTCCATTTCTGTCAGAAGGGAGAGCTAGTGGCTGAAGGGATAATGTCCACACATTGTGTGCTTTCTAGGTGTCAACAGACCAATCCGATTCCTGGTCTCACCACTGCCATGATCATCATACGACTATCTGACCTGCTAATAATGACCCACAGCTAACAGTGTTAAACACTTAGACATTGCTGGCAGTGAGCTAAGCAGTTTCCACAATCATTGTATTCCAACCTTGTCAAACCTACAAGAGATATAAACCACCATATTTTCTATGGCATAGTGATCACGCCTAGGCTGAAAGGGGTCTGCGGCTGAGGCAGGACTCCAGGTTGCTCGGACTCTATTGTTTGTCTTGTTCCCCACAGTCTTACACTGTTGGTTGGCTCTGTGGTCAAATCTTTAAGAATTCAGTACTGTTGTTTTGACTTCTGGTCTTGTATTTGTTCTAGCCTTTTATGTATATAAATTACCTTTAATTATCTCTGTATTTGATCTGGGGTCTGGGAATAGATACCATTCCAGCTTGGTCTAAGAGGAAGTAGAAGCTTCTAGAAATGTACTATAAAATGGTAGGAGGAGGATGGCTGGATTTGATGTTTTTGGGTTCCTGGCCCAGGTTTCCTTCAGTCCTGCCATGTTCCAATGCCTCTTTCTCATAGGTCAGCCTTCGATATTTGTATTTTAGTAAAGCAAACACTTTGCTGCTCATGTATAATAGTCTGGTAGGATTCAAGCACAGGCGGTCAGTCAGGACATCCGGAGGCAATGGCCTCCTGGAGGTGTCGCCCCTTAGACTGTGTTTGTCAAGAGGTGGTCACTACGTCACGCAGGCTAACTGTGCTGAAGACCCTGGAAAGGGTCAGCTGAGCAGCAGGGCCCTAGCATGCAGGAGCTCGGCCCATTGCCAGGCCCCGGAACTGCTCCCACAGCCCTCTGCTCAGCTCTCTCTGAACACAAAGCTTCAGCCATTCACTGTCAGCAAACTATTCTCTTCTCAATAAATTGCCTTGAAGCCATTTCTTTATATGAAGGCTTTTAGTTTATTCTTGCGCCAGAAATTCAATTTACCCATCAAATGAAGGTTTTTTTGTTTTGAGAAGAGGTTCTTATTACTTGAAAGAGAGCTATCAGAACAGGGGTTAGTGGAAGCAATAGAGGTAGCCATTAATATAGATTGAAAAGTCTGGCTGCTGTTTTGGGGTGAGCATGGCAGGGGGTGGTGTGCAAACTGCTGGGCATAAAGCCAGCTATGGATTGATTGGTGAGATGTTATCTGGTAGCTCTCAGGATATCAGGTCCAAATTGTGGTCCATTTTTTGAACCCAAACTCTGAGATTTGTCAGGAAAAATAGTTATGAAAGATGTAATGTAACAGAGAAGAAAGAACCTGATGATTTGGGTCCTAATCCTACTCATGTGGCATTAGAAGTGTCATGTGACAGCTCTGGGTCTTGGGGCCTTACCTGCAGAATGAGGTAGTTGGATCAGATCAGAGGTATCTGGCTTCTACTGTGCACCAAAATCACCTGGGAAATTTTGACAGGGTCCCATCTGGCTTAATTAATGACTAATTGGTGCTGATTTAATTGATGTGGGATTTTCCCTGGCATCAGTATTGCTAAAGCTATCCTGGATTTAAACGTGCAGCCTGTGATAGATCAACTTTAAAATCTCTTATAATTCTAACATTTTAAAATAACAAACCCTGTACTCTCTCCTGCTATCCTTCTCCTCTACCTGATCCCCCTGCTCCTGACCCACTTGCCCCCATCCCACCCACAAAATCTATTCTAGTTCTCCTTCCCAGGGAGATCCATGCATTGCCCCCCCCCCAGTCCTTGTTAATCTAGCCTCTCTGGTTCTTTTCTGAAGTAAGATGCAGGGTAGTGGATCTGGGGGAGAAGGGTGGGGAACTGGGAAGAGTGGAGGGAGGAGAAACTGTCATTGAGATGTATTGTTTGTGAGAAGAAATTATTTTCAATAAATAAAAGAAATAGAATTGCTGGTCTCTTACCAGAGGCTTTATGAATGATGTACCGTCTGTGATGGCCTCGTCTTAATGAAGGACACAGATCATTTTGTCTTGGAAAACATAAAACTGTTATTAGAGATATTGACATTTTGTCATTGATTTGTAATGGTAATTCTCTAAGGAAAGACATGAAGCATTTCTTTTCTGAGGGACCAAGGGGAGAGGAAAGATATGTAGAGAGTTTAATATATCCTGGTAGGACTGTATGCAGCCTTTGTGTGTTCTCTCTAAAGTTTATACAAGGGGAACTTGTTCATAGGACTAGAAGAATAAGCATGATATTTTCTTTTTACTATAAAATAATATTTTATTAATAATTTGAGTTAAAACAATGTATCCCAATAAGACCCTCTTCCCATTCCTCCCTGTTCCACCCTCACACCCCTGTGCCCTCAAAAAAAAAAAAAAATTAAGTTGAGCTTGTGCGGCAAGAACCTGGATCGATGGCATCACCATGGCCTTTCGAGGCATAAGGCTACTGTGATTGTGGGCATTCTAGCCTGAGATGAAGCATGACTGAGTTTGACCTTAAGTTGGGCCTTACTGCCCAAAGCCAAACACCAAACAGGCTCCCTGGTATCCTGCAAGCACTGGGGCATCCCACAGAACACCCCCCCCCCCCCCCGCAACATACCACAGGAACAAGGGCCTCCCACAGGCAACCGGTCATCCCTTAGGTACCTGGACATCATATAGGCACCCGGTTATCTGGCAGTCACCAGGACCTCCTGCAAGCACCCAAACATCCCACAGGCACTAGGGCCCCCTGTAGGTACCAGGAAATCCCACAGATGCCCAGGCATCACAGAGACATCCAGCCAGCCCAAAGACATCTGGACATCACACAGGTACCCAGTCTTCCCACAGGTACCCGTGGGCGTCTGGTCATCCTGCAGGCACCTGAACATCTAACAGGTACCATGCACCATGGCACCAGTGGGACTGGTCTGGTAATGATATTTAGTGGCCCATATTATGCTAAGTTTTTTTAAAAGAGAGAGCACTGGATTTTGGTGAATACAAGATCATTAGCTCTCTGGGTTAAAATTCCATTCCTTGTAACCTAAGTTATTCTTCCTTGGGAATCAGATTCCTCCAAAGTAGATTTATTTTGAAATGTAGTAGAAAGGCCTAAGCTTAATTTAATGTTCTTTTTTTCTTAGTTAAAATTATTAATTATACATGAATTAGGCTAAATTATTTTATAGTTTATACTTGAATATCAAATGAAACATTAATACACATGACATAAAACCTGATACTAAAGGTTTCCTCCCAAATGCTCTCTGCTCAGATCTTCAGTGTCTCAAATCCATGAAGGCATTATGAGACATAAAAGTGAGCCAGAGTCAATCCAAAGCCAAGGTCACCTCCTCCCATCCCCCACTGCACACTGCAAGCTTTGGCTCCATAATCCCCTCATAGGTGTCAGAGAGAGCTAGATGAGACTCTGAATTGCTGTGTTCTACTCCTGCATGGAGCATAAACTTAGAGTTTTATTTTGCATTTTTCCGGCCTCTGATCCATAATTAAAAATGTTTAAAATGCATTGTTAGCCCACTTGGCAGATAAGAAAAGACGCTGCGTCATTTGCCAAAGGTGCTGGATTGACTCAGACAGCCTCTGCATCATTAGGGCCCTGTTCAGAAGCGACTTTTCGTTGTAGTTTATCATAAATGCATGGAATTTCAGCTTTAGGGAATTTCTAGTACTCTTGTTAAGTAACTAGGCTGCTATGCAAACGTAAGACTTTGATCCTAAGGTTTGACGAAACTGATCTTAGTGCCACTACTTTCTGCCTGACCCGCTGGTAACAGCCCAGAACTGCAATATTTGACTCGGCTTTAACAATTCTTCATAGGTTGCAGAGAATTAAGATTATGTATTTAAGGAGGAAAGACCAGTTATGGTTAAAAATTTACTACAACCAATTTCTCATTTTTCCCTATAAGTATCTTCAGACTAGGTAAGGATTTGGGCCATGCATAGCTGCTCTCAATGAGATGGTGGTGGTGTTGGCATTGGCAATGTTGGTGGCGGTGGTGCTGGCAGTGTTGGTGGCCATGGTGTTGGCAGTATTGGTGGCCATGGCTCTGGCAGTGTTGGTGGTGATGGTGGTGGCAGTGTTTCTGTCATCTATCTGATGAAGCTTTGGACTTGGTTTGTTTTCTAGAATGTTTATTCCCAGGGAACATTTTAAGGGGTTAAGAGCCTTTCTGTAGTTCAGAAGCCACTGATTCATAAACACAGATAAAAATGCCTTTGTCTCAATGCATTCTGTTACATACATGGAGCAGTCACCACTTTTGGGGGATTGCTTATGTTTCTATGGAAACATGTATTTATTTGTTCATCAACCTTTTATTTAATTTTTTGGCATTAAAGTCTATTTGTTATATTTTAGTTCTGAATATTCAAGCTAATTAACTTATGAAGGAGGTTTGACCCACAGTTCTATAAGTCCTAATTCAAGATTGGTTGGTCATGTTGCTTTGGGGCTACGGAGAAGACGGCATATCATAGTGGGAACACAGGAGAAGGAGGAATGGGCTGGAGTCACACAATTCCATTTGAAGGCGCCTCCTTCCAGGTTATGCCCCTTAGGTGGTTTACTATGTCCCAATAGTCTCACCCTGGGCAACATTCCAGACCTAAAGAGTAAGTAGTGAACAGAAGTAGAAATAGCTATCAGGTTTATAGAAATTTAAAACAGGAGAGAAGCAATTGCTAGAGACCAGGCAGGTGAATGAATTCCCAGTTAGTGCACAGCTTCCGGTTCTGCACATTGTGCAGACTATTTGGAGAGAACTTGTGTATAGCCAGGTTGAAGTTATGTGAACACCACAACTCTGGGTTGTGATTTGGCTCCTGGGTTTATATGCCTTTTGCTTGTGTGGAAGCAGAGTAGCACAAGAGTGTTTTAGCACTGTAGTGAAAGCAACTAAACAACAAACCTAATTGAAATAGAATGGAATTGGTATTTAAAATTATTTTAATTATGTGTTTGCGTATCTGTGTGTGGGTAATTATATGTGCGTTCAGGTGCCTACAGAGGCCAGAGGAGTTGGGTTCTCTGGAGCTGGAGTTCCAGGAGCTGTGAGTGTACTGCTATGGGTACTAGGAATTGACTTGGGCCCTCTGGAAGAACAGTTTGTGCTCCTAAACACTGAGCTATCTCTTCAGCTCCTAGATTTTGGTATTTTTTTCCCATGCAATGGAGTATTATATATGAATGAACTAAATTTGTATGTGTCAACATGATTCAATTCCCCAGCAATACTGAGTAGAAAAGGCAGACTTCAGAAAGATTTGTACAGCATGATTACATTTATATGAACCTTTACAAGATTTATATATTATACATATAATATATGTATGTAATACATATATTATGCTGCTTTGTTTCCCCCCCCCCTTTTCCTTTCTTTTAGATAAGGTCTCCCTTTGTAGTCCTGGCTGTTATGGAACCTACTATGTAGATCAGGCTAGTCTTGAACTCACAGAGATCCAACTGCCTCTGACTCCAGAGTGCTGGGATTAAAGATGTGTGCCACCACATCTGGCTTAATATTACAGTGTTTATGGTAACAAATGTATCCATTGAAATTAGATATTTTAAAATATGGATGCATCTTGGGGCTATAGCTCAGTGATGGAGTGGTTGGTAAGCTTGTGCAAAGTCCTGGCTTCAGCGCTCACCACCACAGAAGTAAATAAAATTAAACAAGTAAAAAAAGATACCGCAAACAAATGAGAATTTGTGGAATTGATAACCGCACAAACGTGATATGCATAGGTCCTGCACACAATAATGACAGATAAAATCTTACAAAAGAAAATGAGACTATTTAGGAGGTACTGTTACTTTATTAAAATAACAATACTGAAGGAGGGTGTTCTGATGGAGGAATGCAATGTGGTGGGCTTGAGACCTAGAGCGAATCCAGACCCTAGGCACACAGCCCTGGTGGATGATGTCCTTTCTCTACACTTTATCACTCATTTCCAGCTGAGGGGGAATTTATGTCTTCCGGAAGAAAGCTTGGGGGGAGGAAGCGAAGAGCAATGATCACGATGACACAGATGCTGATGCGTGGCTACAGGACACAGCTGACAGCTTAACACTGACCTTAGGAGCCCAGCCTCTTGTTCTGGAGCTCCTCCATCTACCATCCTGTTGTTGGCTGCAGTGATCACAAAATGAGGATGCCAGTCCCAGGAGCCTCTTCTACTGTGATCTGAGTGTTGGAGTAGCTGTTAGACACACAGAACGGTGTTACCACTGTACACTCAGGAGTGAAGTTAGAGTCTGAGCAGCCTGACCCAAGATGGGGAAGAGGGGCCAGCTCAGTCCTCTCAGTCTCTATCTAAGCAGTTTTCTGTCTCTCTGACTCATTTGCCTTCTAGTTCTCTCCTCTGCCTGATCTCATAGAGCTTCTGTCTTCCTCTCTACACCGTGGCACTTTTAAAGGTTATCTGCCATAAAAGCAGACAGACAAATTATAACACGTGTTTGTGTCAGTCCCTCCACTTTCTGAATGAGCAAGAGTGGCCTTGCACCTGGGGAGCATGCATCCATTCATATCCGTGGGAGGTTTCTCCTGGAAGACATGGAATGTTGAGGCAACTGAGGCTGTGTCCTTGTCATTCTAGAGTGGAAGTTGGAGCAGGAGTTTGAGGTTAGGTCTGAGAGTCAAAGGGTGACTAAAAGAACATTCAGGAAGGCTTCCCTGGTGAGGAGATGCTCAGTCCCTGCGAGCATGTGGATGTGAGTTGATCCTACGTATAAAAAGCTGTGTGTGGTGATGTATGTTGTAATCTCAGCTCTGGGGCCAGCAGTGCCGAGTGGATCCCCCAGGACTTGCTGTCAGCCAGCTTAACCTAGCCAGGAAGCTCCATGTCAGTGGGAACCCCATCTCAAAAGGCAGGGAGGACAGCCTGTGAAGAATGACACACACTGGTGCACACAGGAACACATGCAGTCTTTCCTTTACTGGCAGTTATGTGACAGTAACTTAATCCAAATTGTGTTAATCTGGAGAAGAGTGGGTCCTCCCAATTGCTTTTTTTTTTACAAATGACTTTTGCATTCTGTGTCTCAGACCCACAGGGATAGCTAAATGCTCACTGCTAAGCCTGCCTCTGCATGCAGGCAATCCCGAATGTCACTTAATAAACACTGCTCTGTGTGTGCGGGGCTTCCTGCTGGTGTACTACTAACAGATGAGTTTCTAAGTGAAAACCTCTGAGACCGATTACTATAGCAAACTAAACGCTTTAGTGGGGAGTCGTTATCCTTCCTCCAGCCTCCAGAAAGTCAGTTCATCACAACAGTTAACTGAAGTACTCACCTCCCAGCTGCGGTACCTCCCTACCAAGGTGAGGGTTCTGGCCACCAGTCAAATGCCAATGTCCACCGAGGGTGACTTGTCATACTTGTCTTCAAATACATACGGACAGCACTTGGAGGATAGAGAAGAAGGCAGAAATTAGGTTAACGTTCCTGTTGTATAATAACCCTTAATTCCAAGAACAACACAGTGGCTAAGCCAACACATGTTGGATCATAATACTGTAGGTTTGTAATAAAATGTTTAGGCATATTAGTGACGAAACACTTAATTCCTGAAGAAATGGGACTTAATACTATTCACATATAAACATACGGCAAAGAAGTGGCCAAGGCAGCGAGGGTCTGGCGGCGTCTGCCACCAGAACGGCGCTGTGACTACCGGCTTTGCTCCCACACATCCAGAGAGTATGTTCTTTCATTCTTACATAAGTTCTGTAAATTGACTCCACGGTAATTTCTATTGCCCAGACTTTTCTGCTGACGTGAAAAAGTGATCTTAGAACATTCTTCAGTTAAAGTCTGAGTGTTTGTTATTCTCTGGAAGGTCAGCGCAGAGAGCCGCTTTCCAAAGCTTGTTAGGAGGACCCTGTCCAGTGTGGGGCTCCCTGTCAAGTTGGCTTCCTTCCTTCTGTGTTCTTCAAGGCTTGTCCCTATCTCAGGAGATGGGGCTCCTTTGGGCATTCAACTCCTAACTTCCTCTGAATAGTGCCTTCCCGTGGGAGACGAGGTGGGGTCGTCTTTGTGCGCAGGTTCTTTCTCTTCCTACAAACATAAAGAATTCTCATTCACTACGCACCCAGGGTCCATTAACCTAGTTGCCCTTTCCTGCTCTTCCAGATGAGGAGATCCTTCAGAGCCTTTTGCAGGTTGCTGTTGCTTTCAGCATCTGAGTGTTTTCGCTTTGTTTATTGCTTTTTGAAACGGAACTTGTATCCTTTTTAGAATTCTTCATATTTATTAACTTATACTACACATTGTTTTTTGATGCAAATGACAGAAATGTCAGATTCCTGGAGACGGACGGTAGAGCAAGTTGCACGACACCGACACCAAGTGTCACTGAAACTACAGAATTGCCAGCTGATTGCTTTTATGTATGTGTGAAATGCGTGTGCTTGTGTCTAGGTGCGTGTACGTGTCGAACTCAGGTGCTGTCTACTTCGTTTTTTTGAGCTAGAACTTGCTGATTCTGCTAGGCTGACTAGCCATTGGGCGCCCCTACCCACAGGGATCGCTGTCTCCCATCACTGGGATTGTAAGCGCTCTACTATACCTGACTTTTTATGTGAGTGCAGGGAGCAAACTCAGACCCCTAAGCTTGCATAGTGAGCACTTTACTAACCGAGTTATCTCCCCAGACCTTTAAAATGTTTTGAAAATGTGGTTTCAACTCCCGTTCATTCCCTCACCTCAAAGTGTGAAACCCAAGGAGTCTTCAGCCCTCTCCATTTGGTCCTTGTTCTTATTTTTCTCAAGGTGTAACTTCTGAGGGTTCCATTCTTGACCTCCAGAAGTGTAGTCTTCCTTCAGCCCATGACAATGACATGTGGGAGCTGGGGAATGAGATGCCCGTGAGCCTGGAAAATTGGGTCTTCAACTGTGTTGGCTGTTGGAGTGATCACCAGAACCATTCTTAAAGTTAAAGCTAGCCCAGGTGTGTTGGTGGAGAAACCCAGACAGTAACACAAGCCCCTTATATCAGTGGTACCCCGCATGCGCGTGTGCCCTACTCCAGGCCCTCCTATGTGCTTCCAAGCATCTCTAGGTTCTGTATAATGCCCAACACAACGTAATCACTTATGTAGTTTTTATACCAAGTCACTTAGGGAATAAAGGCAGGAAAAATCTATATGTTCATTTTGGATATAATATTAAAAGTGCTCTGCTCATCAGTTGTTTGAATCCAAAGATGTGGAACTGTTATAGACAGAGGACCACCCACCCTCCAGAAGAGCTGGAAAAGGTGCTTGGGAATGGCCTCGAGTTCCAGCGCCACCAGACATGTCAGAGGGACACGTGCATCACAGTAGTTGCTTCTTGTGCTCTGAAAAACCAGGCATGTTGAAGGGTTGATCCCGTAAACAGTTTCTAGTCCCCGTTTGAATGTCATTGATGTCCCCGTTTGAATGTCATTGATGTCCTTTTGGCTAGCGGGGTAGTCTTTTGCTCTTTGCCATTTTTAACAAGAACCTTCTGTTGGATGCCTGCTCTTTCTTTCTCTCCCATTCTAGCACTTTGACTGGACAACCTCTTGTATACAGCAGGCCCTCAGATCACGGCCCATATCTTATTCTGTCCGCAGCAGGAAGCAGATGGAATGAGTATTTTCAACCAGGAGTGGAGGGTTTTGTTGCTACAAGTCATTTCCCTTGGGATCAATTACTCAAATGTGTTTTTGGAAACTTTGTGGGAGTCATGTATTCTGAGCTGAACTTTCTGGAACTGGAAAGAACAGCAGCAAAATGTCCCGTCCAGCCCATTCATTTAACACACGAGAAAACTGGATCTTATACCTGCTAAAACGTTCAGCGTACTTTTATTACCTCACTTAGGACACAAATGTCCAGGGTGCACACTTGAGGAGGGGTGAGTGACTCAGAACCATTATACTTCCCACAAAAGCAGAATGCAGCCTCTTCCAGACTGGTTACCTCAACATTTTCCTGTTGCTTAATTTCTTAACTGTTTTCCCCCAGTTATTTCATGTAGCTTCCAGACTTTTCGGGTCCCAGGAGGGCTGACTTGCTGTCCTTCGCAGAAGAGTCTATTACGTCATAGGAGATGCTAGTCCTGCTGTTGTTCAAACACTGCAGTTTTGGTGCCCTCGTGATGGATGCCAACACTTTAAAAATAAGATCTTTACTCTAGTGGTAAATCTGGGTGACTGAATGGCTTCCGAGCTTCAGAGGTTTACATGACCCCTCAGCTGGTACTTATGTACATTCGGATACCATGGATCTTCCTTTGTTTCTTTTAGGGATTTAACTTTCCCAAAAGCCAGTCAGTGATTATCTGGATGGTCTGACAATGTGGAGATTATTAGATCATGAAAAGAAGTGGAAAAGAAGTTAAATGATAGTATTTCCCAGCCAAGCCAGGCCACTTGTCCAGTGATGAGAAAATGGCCCAAAGCGCCTCTTACATTTATAGGAACGCTTTGTGTTTTTATGATACGGAATACTGGTGATTCTGCTGGGACCGTTTGTATATGAGAAGCTCACTCCTTATTTTGGGTGGTTACTAGGTCTACCCACTTCCTCTGTGGCTGTAAGAGTGATGTTGGTTGGTTGTTTCATATCTGGGTGCTTGCTTACAGAGCCAGCTGTGGGCTGCCTTGCATTTCATGTCAATGAAAATTATAATGACAAGTGAGGGTGTGCTTTCTAGAAATTGAAGCTTGTAAGAATGGAAACGTTTTTTTCTTTTTTTCTTTCAGGAAAAAGCCCAAAGAAAAGCAGTTATGTGTGTGATGGTGTCTACTGCCTCCCAGATCTGAAGAAGAGAGGGATGGTGACATGTACCTTTCACTACACAGTAACCCATGCTCCCCTAATATCCAGTCAGTGCCTGTAAAAGGACTGTTGTCTGGTCGCTCTGGGTTCCTGAGCCAAGCTCAGTGGCAAAGGCAGAGTCGAGGGCCAGTTCTTCTTGAATCGTTTTGTCCGAATCACAAGTGTTTAGGAGGGAGCACTCCTGAGATGGAGGGAGGTGGATGGATGAAAGACTCACAGGTTTCCCTGCAGTGGCAGAAGCTCGGTGCATGGTTGGTTCGTACAGAGATTAGCGGTGTCTTTTGAATTGCTGGGTAGAGTGACTTGGGAGGGAACAGTGCTGGTTTCTCTAATCGACACTTTTAAGGTGAGACAGCTACTTAGCTCCTCTGTCAACTGCAGCTACAGGTCTCAGGAGCATTTTCAAGTCAGGGCAATATTTTTTTGGAATGGTAGCAGGCACGTGGTACCACCTCACACGAGGACTTTAGACTCCAGGTTCTTGCCTGGGTTGTTCTCTTGATTGCCATGGCTCACCAAAGGGGCTGATGTTTCCTTCTCCCACTTCAACCAAGTTAGGCACTGCCAGGGAGCAGAGTACATCCTCGAACCTGGATCTGTTCAGTCTTAACCTTTGGCTTCTCTTTCCGCCTCACTGCCGTTGCTTGGTGAGAGCTGCAGATGCGGCTGTGTTAATCAGAGTTGTGACATCGAATGCAAATCGGAAGACAGCTAGGAGGAAACAGCATCATAAATTCCACTACCAGAGTTGAAGGCTTTAACAAGCATCAATGTGCCTCCTCCCTGAGCCTCTGTTGCCACGTAATTAGCCCCAAAGTCTTGATTGTAGGTTGATTTCTAAAACTATTCCCCTGGGGCCTCCAGAATTTATGCTGAGACATTAGTTTTAATTAAATGGCTACTTAGTGACAGTACTTAAATGTATATCTTTTGAAGTACAAAGTATTTCTTTCAGCCAACCTGGAGCACATTGCATTCTCATTGGCAACATATGACATTCAGCCAGAGATCTTTCTCTCAGCTAATTGAAGCCATTCAAGACCATGCACAATTACTCGGGGAGGTTTTCGCTAATCTGCGGTTTCAGGAGTGGATAGATGGGACACACTGAACTTGATTCTTCACACGCTTTCATTTCCCTTGTTCAGTTGAGGTGCTGTGGATGTCTGACCCCTGCACCTTGAAGACTCCATGCTTCCAAAATCTTCAGCTTCTGAAGTTCAGTCACTGCCATGCAAAATACGAAATAATCTTTTCTTGGTCCAATGTAAAAGCAAACACCAAACAAACAAACAAAACCCAAAAAAACCACCACCACCATCAACAACAACAAAACAAACAACAACAACTTCTGGTGGAAAATTGAGGCTGGCTGTTTATTTCTTAATGTTGTTCACAGAGTGAAATAAAAGCAGTGTTTTTTTTCCTCCTTAGATTTAATGTGTCATCCCCACATAGGGACTTGCACCGGAGCAGCAGCTCTGAAGCACACACGTGCTTTTCTAGCCTGGCTCTGAGGGCTTCTAGCCCAGAATTCCACTTTGACCTAACGCGAGGGGCTCTGTGACCTTCTGCAGGAGGCCTTGCTTCTGCTGCTGGGGCCTTCAGGCCCCTAGATTCTCATTCTGCTTTGGAAATCCTAGTTAAGATGCAAATTAACTCCAAAGGCTGCTTTTGCATTTCATATTTGATTCTTTTTATCTCCCGGTGTGTTCGAGGTAGATAAACTGTAAATATTTATATAGAAACATAAATACAGTTTACATAATCCATAAAATGTGAAATAAACAGATTAAGAAAGAGCTGAAAACAGAAAATAATCCTCCTATAATCACTAAAAGATGAATATTACCGATTTGATACTTTTCCTCTTAAATGTCTCTTCATGCTCATTTATTGTTTATTTAATATATAGATTATTTTCTCATTTATATATTAGTTAATATATATTTTAGTTAATCTAAAAGCTTCACATTTGTTCGACACTGTGCTAGGCCTTTGACATGGTTTTCAGGCTCTTTTTTTGCTATTTAATAATGTATAACAAATATTTACATTAAAAAATCTTGTTTTGAGATACAGATGGCCTTGAACTCATGTTGATCCTCCTGCCTCAGCCTCCTGAGTGCTGGGGATGTTATAGATATGTGCCTCCACATCTAGTTTAAAGTGACATTTTAAATAAATGCCTAAAATTCTATTTGTACCATATTTTATTTCATTCTCTCCATGAGGTTGGAGCTTCTATGTTTTTTTCTAAAGTAACCACCGTCCCAATGACCCTCTTAGACACAAAGCTTTGAGATCACAGCAAATCGTTTTCCTCTGGCACTGCCCATAAGAGCCATGAGAAGAGTATGAGCCAAGCACACTCACTGGAGGGCACGGCCAGCCGCTCCTGTGCCGTATTCTCTGACTCTCTCCGAAGTGACTTGTCTGCTCAATGTGGTCCTAAAATTTCCGTAGCGTCAAAAAAGCCTAGCATGTAATGTTCTGCATTCTTAGTGCTATAAATACGCATACCTCTGGAGTTGCTGGAGTTGAGCTATCTACCATTCTAAAGAGGTAGAGGAAGAGCTCTAAGCTTCTTCACTCAAAACGTCTAATGTGTCAGGTCATTAAAGGCATCTGAGTTGCCTTGTTTATGAAAATACGCAGTTGACTTAAATTGGCCAGACTGTGAGTCAGTCTCTAAGAGCTCGGCAGAGTGCAGGTCCGGCCGTGTTCCTTGCTCAGTAACGTTTTTATGCTTGCGTTTAGCACACAAGGCTGCCAATGGCGGCATAAGACTGCACGGAGCTCGAGTGTACTGTAAGCAGTGCTCAGCTGGAGTAGAGGAAACATTTCCCATGCTCTGCTAACGAGCTGTTCTATCATCTAATTAGGTGGGTTTATTTTAGCTAAGGTTAAATAGTATATTTAATAGAGATTTTGAAATAACGTGTTGAAACCAATTAGAAATAGTAATAATAATAATAATAATAATAAACCAAAAAAAAATTCCAAGTAGGCTGTCTGGCATAATCACCTCATGGATATTGTTTTGGTTCCTCTTAGGAAAACTAGGAAAGTGATTGGTGGGTGGCATACCAGAACCCAATCCTGGCCAAAAGCAATGCTGTCTACATTATAAGGTTCTTCACAGACTGTTTGTCTAAGCAGATGATAATGTTCTCCTCTGGAAAGATTCTTTACCATTGGAACCTCATTTTAGGTGAAGCACCAGGCTGTGTTGGAAGGCTTGCAGCTACTGAGGGACAGTGCTTCTAAGTTCTTCACAAGATGCAGAATGCTCACAGATTCAAGTTACCTTGAAAATCCCATGGGAAGGGATCACTTGGGCAGCCTGCCCATTCTGTCTTCTTGAGGCCAACACAGCCGGTTCAGCCAGCACAGTGAGAACACATTGCTGTTTCTTTGAGTACCAGATAAGAAGATAGCTTGCATTCAGGGGTGAACTTGTATGGAAAATAGATCTCTTTGAGTATTAGGAATCCACTTAGCTCTACGTGGTGGCGGTGTTTCTTACTCTGTGAAGCTTACTGGATTGAGACTGACGGATCTGTGGAGTTGAGTCCCCTTTTTCTTTTACCTTGGGACATGTGATTATTGAGTAACAGTTGGAGTTTGTATGTTCATCTTCTCTTATAGGTCTTACTGAATTCTTTGGAGCCAAATCATATATGATTCAAAACACTGCCATCAATGGAATTTATTTACCTGTGTAGACGTTTCTCTGTGAGACACTAAAATGATCTTGTCGATTGATCTTGTGTCACAAAACTAGAGTAGAAGGGCATAGTAATTGAGCATGTTATTTTGAATGAACATGAATGAGTTGGAATGAATCATGGGTAGAGAGTTATTGAGAACCTACTCTGTGCTGAGAGTTAGGGATGCAGCAGTGAACACCGGGGAGGGAAATGCACAGTTTTGGTAGATTCCTGAGAACATGCCTTTGTCTACGCAGCAATGGACTGACTAGGCTGTCCTTACATCTATAGGAAAGTAGTTTTGGTGCAAACTCCCTTCTTATTTGGAGTTCTTAAGTTGGGACTGTATTATAAAGATGGTTTCTTTGAGGGTCGCCTTCTGGAAGTCTGTCTCAGAGGACGCAGATGCTGGTCTGATGGCAGCCTGCTCTCAGCTGACCACTGCATGGCTTTGAGCTCTTGGGAGTGGCTCCGCCTAATCTCTAACTGTGCCCTCTTCTGGACCTAACAGAAGCTCTGTATCTAACCCCACTTTGTCGGAAGCTGCACTTCTGACAGGTTCCTTTTCCTTCTAGAGGGGTGGTAGATGTATGCGTGGGAGAGGGAGAGAGGGGAGAGAGGGGAGAGGGAGCGAGGCTCAGGAAAGTGTGCTTTGGATCACTGCTTTTCCATCACAGGAGTGCTGGTCACAGACCCAGAGAGATGAGTACAGGGACCAGGTCCCTCGTATACTGTCTGGCTTTCTTGCTTTGGGCCGTGTCACCATTATCAACCCTAGCCAGGTGAAGGGAATATGAGAAGAGAGCAAAGGAGAGAGGGCCCAGTGTCTGGAAGGACCACAGAAGGACCAAGCTTGGAGTCTGGAGCAAGTCACCCTGAGAACGGTTGACTTAGGTTCGTGGGAGACGTGGGTGACAAGGAGTATTCTCTGAGAAAGGCATGGAGCTCACACGGCCCTGTCTCTTAGCACACAGAGCATATCAGAAGTCACAAATGGTGGGTGGACGTCTGTGAGTCCCTCAGAGGGAGCAGGCTGGTCCTCCCAGCAACAGGGCTCTCAGCAGAGTCAGCTGGGCAGCTGTGCTGCTGTCCCCTCAGTGGTGGCAGGAGCGTGTTTGCCCTTCAGCTTCCTGCTCCATGATCAACTTCCGTTTCTGCCCGGATTTGAGGCAGCCTCAACTATGGATCTGTCATGCCTCTCTCCAGCTCACCAGCCCTGTCATGGGTCTGTCTGTGTGCTCTCCCCTTGAGAGCGGTCGGGGAATCTGGGAGGCACTGTCGAGCCAACTTTGATGAATGATTTAGCTGAAGTATGTATGATACCTACTTAATTTTTTTTTTTTTTTTTTTTTTTTTTTTTGCTTTGACTGTCTTTGAATTCCAGATTTATCCTGTTCTTGGGGTATATTTGCACAAGTAATTAGGAGTTTATGTATAGTCAGAGTTTGGGGGTCTTGGGATTCATATAAATTTGATCCATTTGAAAGACTGCCCACAGCACCTTGCTTTTTCATATCTGAAAAGCCGTGAGCATATGAGCCACAGGCAGGAAAATGAATTGCACCCCTGACTCACTGGAGCAGCTCAGAGATCTGCTTCTAAGAGTACTGGCTGTCAAGTCTACTTTGCCTTTAATCTAAATGCCTATTTTTCAGGTAGCCAAATGGATGACTCACACTATGTTCTGAGAGAGGCAGGCAGACAGCTCAGACAAAATGGGTCACTTACGTGGGCTTGGGGTTATTATTCTCCAAGGTTACCATCAGAACCTACTTGAAAGTATTGGATGAGAGCTATTAGTGAGAGGTCAGGTGCCTGGTGTGAGGCATGGCTTAGCTTTGCCCGTTCACCTCTTCACTGAGAACAGATTCACATATTTGGATATTAAAACTTACTTATCCCCACTCTCATGGGTTGTGGGAGAAGCAGGTGGTGGTCAATGAATAGCTCCGTCTTCCCAGAACCAAGGAGAAGCCAGCCAGCCACCCCCAGGTCTCCACTTGGTGCTTGGAGTATGTGGCTGCCACCCCAAGCATTCTCCTGGAGGGCACCCGCAGACAAGACTGAGGTCCCACTTTGGTTCTGAGAGCTCCTCCCCCCTTGTGAAGTTAGTTAAAAGATATCTAAAATAATTAACAAACCTCACATGCCTTTGAGCATCTGGAGCATAGAATCCTTGAAGGAAGCAATGGATGTACCCAGGAAAGATGGCTCACCGATGGAGGGTGTCCTCAGTGGTTTCAGACCAACGGCAGCAATGCAAGCTGGTGTGGTAAGAACAGTGCGGCAGAACAGACGTGGACAGGGATGGGTGCAGTTTTATGTAATACGCTTTCTCTGTTGCTGGCCGCTTTGGTTCTGGAATGGAAAAAGGTTGGAGAGGTCACAAAAATAGCAGTCACTTCTAAGGGAGAAGCAGCTTACCGTGCCGGAGCAGGTGTGGCAGCTTGGTGGAGGGTGGTTGTTACCCTGGGGTGGGGTGTAGGAATGACAGGAATGTTCGGCTGCAGCTTGGACAGCAAGAACTGGTCAGGACGTCCCGGACCCTGGGGGGCCTGAGCCGGTGTAGACTCCGGGCGGAATTTGTGGAGATGGAGGCAGCTTTCAGACACCCTGCCTGCCGCAGAGCCCTGGTTTCCTGGTTGCTTGTTCTAGACCAGCTTCCGGGTAAACTTGTTCCCATAGCTCCTAGTTACCGCCCCTAGTACAATGAGAGGAATTTCTGTTGGATTCAGCACAAGGCCACGTTTATAAATTTTTTGGCCATTTTCTAATTTACTAGTTTGTCTAGTCATTTCTGCTTGATGAATTAGGATGTAGGCAGATTTTTCTTACTTTCTGTGAGTGAAACCGAACAAGAGCATATATATAATCTCACTTACCTTCGTAGGCGATGGGTGTTAGGAGCCCACTTCTGAAGAGGATTGACTACCTTAGTATGTGGTCCTGATGCTTAACAGTTCTTCGAGAACTATTGATGGAGGAGCCAGCTCTTCACTTCATTCTTACTAACTTACTAACTAGTGATATTTTTACATAACATTTAATACTTTTGAAATTACTGTTCTGAGTATCTATACCGTAGCAGAGGACTAAGAGAGGGGCTCCGTGTGTTTGCTTTTGGCTGTCTGTACATCTAGCCTGAGCAGAGGGCTTATAAAAAGGACTGTAACACTATAGTCTTATTCAGTGAATGAACAAATAAATCAACACGAGTCATCGCTGCCAAGTAGCATCTGTCCTGCTACTGCTTCTGCGTGGATTGTCACCACGTCCTGACTTACTGCCGCAGCTGGGCCCACGCCATCTCCCTGCCTCTGGTCCTGCTTTGCCAGCCTATTTCCCACCCGCCGCCGCTGGTCTCTTCGACCACGGTAATCTGAATATATCATTCCTGTGGGCTAAGCCTGACATACATGCCTCCCATTGTTTGAGAAAAACATGACGAAGCCTTAGCATAGCACGCCAAGTGCCTCAGCTTGCCCTATCTTTCTGGCCGTCTCTTCACCTTACCTCATGACATCCCGCGACCCAGCTACTCTGGTCTGCTTTGTATTTCTCTTTGTGCGTTAAGGTCCCTTTGACCACCGTTTCCCCTCAGTCTGGAGTCCTTTATCTCTTGTCAGCTAGGGCTTCAGTTTACCATAACTGTATCCAGAAGCCTTTCCCCTCCGACACAGCTGGGATGGAGCCCCGCGTGTGTCCCCTCCATCCCCGCCATGTCACCGTTTGCTTCTCTGCTTCTTCCTTAGATTGTAGAGACTGGGGACTCTCCTGGAAATCCAACTAGCGCATTGGCACATCAAGGCTCTGGTGACATGGTGTTTGAGTGGGTTGGAGGAAGAACATGGTTCCGGTGAACCCACATGAGCTATGGAGCCAAAAAGACATTTGTAATTGGCAGAGACCTTATGTCATCTTTAAAGTCCTGAAGTCTTAGTTTTCTTGTCTGGAACCAGGGTAGAGACTTCTGATCCCATGCCCAGGCATACCTGCACAGCACAGGTGGCTGGGCACAGCCAAGAAGAACTATGAATGTGGCCAAACTTAGTTAAAACATAGACATGCTTTTGAGATTGTTTGAAATATCTTTTTCTAACACGCTCACAAGGTTCTCAAGCATAAACTTTGTAGAGGACAGCACTGTGTCACAGTTTATAAAGGCTGGGCATGCCCAGGAGCTGTGAAGACTACACTGAGATACGGTAAGACACCTATTTAGTTCAGCATCCATAACGAACTGCAGGAAATCGTTCTTTTCTTTCTCAGGCCCTTGCTGCCTGATTTACCTGCCATCGTGGGGCAGCAAAATCTCCAGGCAGGGTCTGGGCAGGGTCTCGGAACTCTGTGTCAGAGCCTGAGTGCTAGCAAGAAGCCGAGGTGCTGTCTAATGCCATCTCAGTTCTGGAAGGGAATCAGGCATCTCGTCTTTTTATTTTTTCCAAGTTTCTGATGCTTGAACACAGTGGAGAGCCTTTAGTCTAATCCATCTTCAGACCCAATGCAGGCGTCTTGGTTATTCGGCATCACTGGGCCACCTCAAGAACAGAGCCATCGCATCCTGTGTCCCCTCTTTGCTCTAGGACACCTGCTCCATTGTTAGGAAACACACCACTGTATACTGTGTCTGGCTTTGACCTCCCTCTGGAGGGGAGCAGCCCTCTGCCCGCTTCCCACTCAGCCATTTTTTTCCTCTTTCTGATATTTGAAGTTAATACTATAGTCCTTCAAAGGCTTTTCTTTTTTCTTTTCTCCTTCTTTTCCAGGGTAAACATGCTCTTTCTATAAACCAGAATTCACCAACTGGAGTCTGTGGCTACATCTGGTCTAAAGATGTGTTTTGCTTGGCCTGCGGCATTTGAAACATATTGAATAAATTGCCAACTTTGTAAAAACTGGGACACTTTACTGAAGAGCCTGAAGTTGTAGAGCCCCAGCTTCGGGCAGGCGGGTTCCCTCCAGCTACTGTGGCCTCACCCCGCCGCTGGCAGGGTGTGCTGCTGGAGCCCTCTTGCCTGGTTTTAGATTCCTCATTACTTATTCTCCTTATCTTCCCTGGGTAAGCTCCAGAGTGTCAAGAGGTCACATCTTCTCAACATGTTGTTTCAGTTTATATTATAACAATATTTGATAATTTTATAATAAAAATAGTATTTTGGACCCAAGGAGATGGCTCACTGGGTTGAGCACCAGCTGCACAACAGGAAGTTTGATTCCCACATCTGTATAAAAGCCAGCTGGTCCAACTCCAGCCTCAGCATAGTTGGGGGGAGGAGACGGTAGTCCCTGGGGCTCACTGGCCAGCCAGGCTAGCAGAATTGGTGAGTTCTGGGCCCATTGAGAGAGATCCTGTCTCAAAAATTAAGGTGGAGGGTGACTGAGGAAGTCACCTGACATTGGCCTCTGGCTGCCACATGTGTACACACATACGTGTATGCATAGGTGCACGCACACATGCATGTACATATATGCACTCCCAAGTGGTTATAGAAAGTGTGAGGAATTACAGAAGAGTAAGCGTCTAATACGTGTCCCCGGCTCTGTTCAGCATGTCAGTGCAGGTCTTCTGATCCCGCTCTCTGAGCACCCTTCTGCATTAGGAAGCTGGGGTGGCACCATTAGGGGTTTCATGGACTGTGCCCTCATTTCATGTCTCATTAAACTCCCCGAGAGATCAACTTAATAACTCAAATATTCTTCCTAATGTACATACGCTGCTGTGGTTTTATAATATGACGAGACACACCTTGCATGCCGTTTTCACGCTGTCTAAAGACACCACAGTGCCATTTGCATGTTCACTTGTTACCATCATCTGCTTCCAAAGCATTTCATCACCTCAGAAGGAAACCCTGTGTTCACTAAGCAGCTACTCTCTTCTCCCAACCCCTAGCAACCACGAATCTGCTTTTCCTTGCTGTGGATTTGCCTAGTTTTAATGCTTCACATACATGGAACCAGGCAACATGTAGTGTTTGTGTCTAGCTTCTTTCCCTCCGTAGAAGATATTCACAGAGTATTCACGTTGTCACCTCCAGTGTCATGCGCTGCATTCTCTCTTATGGCTGCATCATACTCCGTTGCGTGGCCCTGCTGAACTTGGCTTATTCATCAGCTGGTGTTAGCTGATGGACTCCTGTTGTGTCTGCCTCCTAGCTACAGTGCGTCATGTGGCTGTGAACATACTCGTATAGGTTACCACCGGAGTGCTCGTCTTCAACTCTTTGGGTTATGTATCTGGGAGTAAAATTTCCAGGTGCCATGGTAATTCCATTAACTGTCCGAGGGACTCCTGTTCCCTTACATCCTCCCTCAGCTTGCATTCTGTGTGTCCGCTGTTTTTTCATTTTATTTTAACTACTAGTGTTTAGCAGTGTCTCATCATGGCTTGGATTTGCCTTCTCTAACACCCAACGACTGATGGACTTTTTCACGTGCAGATCATTCTGTCTGTTTTGGGTTTGTGTGTTCCGGTTATGATAAGTTTCCCAGCTTTGACAACTCTGCTATCGCCAATAGTGTTGCTATGGACAATCTGAAACAACAATTGCCTGACCATCTCTTTGAAGTGGAACAACTTGGGGTTAAAGGTGCAACTTTCCTGAGGTGTTCCCGGAGGCTCAGACCCTACATCACATGTACACAACAGTGTCCCCTGGGATGTTTAAAGCGCTGATGTGTAAGACTTCACTCTGGACTGACTCCATGGGGCTCACTGGGGTGGGACCCTGTGACCTAGGGGATTTGGGTAGGCCATCTAACCTGTTAGCTAGATCTTCTCTGTACTTATTTAGGTCTTGAAAAAAGAAAGAAAACAGGGTGTTTTAGAGCTGTGCAGAGCTGGCCCACTCCTCGCTGTGACCGGCCCTGAGCACAGGAGTTCTGCCGATTTCTAGGTTGTGGGTGAAAGCCCAGTGACCCTGCTGACCTGTCACTGTGAGCTGCTCTCACCAAGACCTCTTCATGGATATTTTTTTCTCTTAAAATCAGATCTTTCCTGCTTCTTGTTATTCGGGAGTTGGTAATTTTGAGTCCATGTTTTTTTAGAGAGGAATCAAGCCATGTGACTTGCCCTCAGCTACCTAATGCTCCAGTGCATGAGGTTAGACCAAACCCAGGCCTCCAAACTCTTAGATAATTTCTTTTCACTCCCTTCCCCCCACCTTGTTTCCACGTTCTTGATTGGTCATGATTCAAGAAGTAGGTCATTCAGCGCCAAATGTACTCAGAGCTAGCTCCAAGTGGGAACAGGCTGCATGTCTGGGCAGGCTGTTACTGCTTTTGGCCAAGCCTAGCTCTGTCCCTGGTACTAGGAAGCCAGCCAAACCCTGAGTCAGAACAATGGGGCCAGGATCTCAAAATAACCACAGTTACACTGTGCGTTCTAAGGTGCTAGAATACTGTCCTGGACAATAGTTTCTGAATTTTGATGTTAAGTGTGTAGCAGAGATTCCCAAATCTAGTCTTAAAGAGTAAAGACACGAGCAGAGTTTTCACACCACCTGTATTAGGATGGTGTGATGTTGGGAATGAAAAGGGTGTGAAGTCCCCAGGAAAGGAGTGTCCTCAGTTACAGTCCACGAAACCACGGGAGGCCTAAGGACCATACGGCTCTGATACTATGCCTTGGATCTCCATCTTTGTGATTGACCCCATGCAGCAGAGGTCAAGGGTAGTGGTGTTTTTGTTTTTAATTTTATCACTAGATAGAAGCAACTCATCATCTTTATTAAAAATCCTTATTTTCTGCAGTTTGATGGTCAAGCTTATATTTTCAAGCTTAGTGTTCAGCATAGCATCCTGGAAATGAATTTTGTTTGCCTAATGCTTAAAAATATGCCCAGATCCAACTTTGGACTGGTAGGGTAAAAGAGAGAATCCTAGAAGCCTCTGTGGGCCCCTCAGTCTGAGGCAAAATGCATAACACTGGATGCATGTTTGTTCTGTCTACAGAACTTCTTCACAGAGACACTCTTGTTAGTGTCGGCATACTGCACACCTGGCATGTACAGTGAGCTCTCAGATCATATTTGCCAAAAATATGGTAGCGTTTACAGCACATTGTTAAACATGATAATGTATGTAATGTAAAATATGATAGGCCAATGGATTTGGACATGTTATAAACACAATGCAGCACTGAAGGGAGTTCAACACTGGGGAATGGTCAGCACCAACATTTTCAGAGTTTTTGCTGTCAGAAGGACTTAGCTGGGTGTGCTGACACATGCCTGTAATCCTAGCACTGGGGAGGTAGAAGCAGGAGGATCAGGAGTTCAAGGCCAGCTTCAGTTACCTAACAAGTTTGAGACCAGCCTGGGCTGCCTACATGAGATTCTATCTTAAAAACAAACAGAAAAGAAAAGGGGGTTAAAAAAAAGGACTTAGCGTTTTGGTTAAAATTACAACCGTTTAACCTTCAGCATTGCTTTCCTCCATGTTGTTCGTGTTATTTTCCAGATGGACAGGGGCAGTGTCAAGGATTGCTCACAGTTGTATGTGTGAGTGAGTGCACGCTGTTCAGCAGCAAACAGTGCGGGACCCAGGACAGAGGGGGCAGAAGGACATGGGGGTGGGGGTGGAACGTTCCCAAGCTTATGCTTCCTGAAGTTACATTGTAAATCACTGTCAGTGCCGTGCTGTGGCGGCTAACTTGGGTTCCTGCGCATCTTTAAGAGGCTGTGTAGAGACCAGCAGCGCATGAGAGGACTGTGCTGGGACACCTAGGGCCTCGGAGAAGGGACCACTGGTCGCCACTCTGCTGAACACGCACACACGTGCGCATGTGCACGCATCAAGGTCTTACTCGGGTGCTGCCCTCCTCCACGGGCTGACTTGTGTGCTGTTCTGGTCACCCCTTCAATTGGAGAAGGGTCCTGGGAGGGTTGAGCTCGCTGCGGAAGTCATGGTACAGAAGAAGGTGTGGCACTTGCCTCGGGTCTGTGTCTTGCACGCTTGCATTGTCTGCCCGGGTAGACTTTCCTCAGCTATATTCCGCACTGAGGAATGGACTATGCTACACATTTCTTTTGTATATTTTATAAAAATAACATACCATAGATATTCAGAAAATGCCTCCAGCTCTGTAGTTCTTCTTTGTGCAATTCGTGGCCAGGTTATGTTATGATCTATCTATATTTTAGAACATTACCTAGCTATACAGAGATTAGCTAATCCTATACCTTAACTGGGAGATAACCCCAGGACATTATCATTCCTAAATTTCCAAAGAAGGACACAGTAAAGTCCCATTTTAGTGATAACTCCACTTTATATGTATTGGTATTTTGTATACAACAGAAGCATCCGAGAAAGGTGTTAATAAGTACATATTAGCCTATTATCGCCTGTGATAG
This sequence comes from Cricetomys ansorgei, assembly GCA_026225945.1. NCBI lineage: Eukaryota > Metazoa > Chordata > Mammalia > Rodentia > Nesomyidae > Cricetomys > Cricetomys ansorgei. The sequence goes on along the minus strand of JAMJFZ010002019.1, from coordinate 4,726 downwards.
GAAAGATTACTGAATTTTCTGTCTTTGTATTATTGCAACAAGAAAATTACCTAAGACGTAACCTAGCAAACACAGGACAAAGAGAAGATGCAAAGGGTTTTGATTTCCCTTTCTCAGCCTTTTTTCTGTTTTTGAAGCTACATGATTGGAAAAAAAAAAAAAAAGAATTTTATCCTGTGACTAAGTTTTGAGTTGGGGACTAAATATAGAGAAAGATAATACACTTTTCTTTCTTCCTTTCTCTCTCTCTCTCTCTCTCTCTTACTCTCTCTCTTCCTTCCTTCCTCCCTCCCTCCCTCCCTTCCTTCCTTCCCTCCTTCTTTTTTAGTTCCTTTAGCTCATAGCATGAGGTTATCTTCTTTGTCATTCAAACCTGGACTGAGCAGGTAACTCAGACAGCCTCAGGCTGTGTTTTTTGTGGCGGTGCTGGAGATGAGTTGCGGGTTACCCAGATGTGGGGTGTGCTACCTCCAGAGCGCCCCCCCCACCCCCAGCAGCTTCCGCTCTCAGAGCTGAGCAGTATACAGCTAGCAACTGGCCTGCACAGGCTGAGAGCTCACAGCAGAGCTACACCACTTCCTCCTGCTGATATGCAGGGCTGGCTGCTGCGGGCAGTCCTGCGCCTTGCAAAGTCTCTCAGAGTCTTTAGGCAGCTCCTACTTTAAGGTGCTACTTTAAAGCTACTGTAAAGGTGTGGAAAGCACATTTACCCTTTAGATCTGCAGACTGGATCTCTTCTGGTTCCCAGAACACCTTCCCTGGACAGCTGAGAAATGCCCCGTTCCCCAGGAGCTCGCACCTAAATGGGCACTGTTGTCTCCTCATGTGTGGAGACAACACAAGCTCTAGCTTCTAGCTTATCACAAGCTCTATTACCATGCTGATTATCTGAAAACACAATTCTTCTTGTTTTTAAGACAGAGTCTCATATAGCCCAGGTTGGCCTCAAACTTAAGTATGTAGCTGAGGATAACTTTGCACTCCCATTCACTTTCCAAATCCTGAGATTATAGGTGTGTGCTACCACACTTGGGTCTAAAGTGCAATACCTTTTTGAAAAATTTAATTAAAACACTTTATTCTTATTTTTATTGTACGTTCATGTGTCTGCTTGTGTGTTTGTACACAATGCTCATACAGTGTCCAGTGTTGGTTCCCCTGCAACTGGAGGTACAGGCAGCTGTGAGCTGTCTGATATGGGAACTGGGAGTCAGATGTGGGTCCTCTACGAGAGCAGCGACTGCTCTTACCTGCTGAGCTGTCTCTCTAGCCCTTTAAGCACAGTTCTTAGGTCACCCGCCTACACCAACAGAGACAGCTCTCCAGTTCTACAGAAGAGAGTCCACGTTTATTAGCCAGGCACCAAGGCCTCTGTGATCTGATCCCCATTGACTTCTTATCCTCCCTCCTTTTTCCCTCATGCTCCGTGGAGCAAAACTGTTCCTCCTCCTCATTCAGTCTGCGTGCACTCTTCAAAATGTGAAGGTGAGTTCCTCTGCCATTGAAGGTGGTGATGGGCTGGGCCCACCTTTATTTCAGAGGCTGCGCCTTTCCAGAGGATCAGGCACAGTCTCTCTCTCTGCTTCTTGTACCTTTCCAGCTGTGTGTACTGTGTGCTTCCTCTTACATGTTCGGGTTCTGTCAAGGGAAGGACTGAGGATGCTATCTCAGTGCCTGCATTTCCTACACACAGTACATTTCTTATGCTTAATAAATCACTGTGGAATAGAACTGAATATGGTTATCTGAAATGTACTTGAGGAACGTTTAGAAAGCATGTCCTTTATCTGTAGCTGGCTGGGTAGTATTTGGAGAAATAAAGTAAATACGAACTAGGCCAGTGTCTTTGAAAGGAAGTAAGATATGCATGTCTGTTGGGTAAGATTTCCCATTTCCCACATCAACTGCTTTCAGCCCTGTCGGCTCCTCTGCTTTCCTGCTGTCTTATCGTTTCCCTTTGACATCCATCAGTGAATGTCCTTTCCGTGATTTTTGCTGGAGACGTCGAAGCTGCTTCCCGGAAGACTACAAGGAGGAGAGTCTTAGATACAAGTTCTTAGTGGTGTTGCTGGCTGTGTGGGCAGCAGGGTGCCCTCCGGTCACTGCAGGTGGAGACTGAGGCTGTGGATTTGAGTGGTCAGGACACCAAGGGCAGTGACACTGGCGTGTACATGTTCCTAGTCTCCATCCGTGGAGACATAGTGAGAGCTGAACCGCTATCTACACGCAGTGCTCTGGAATCCAGAGAAATCTACAGCAGGGAGGAAAGGGCCCAGGAGAAACTCATTGTAAGCTCTGGAAAGGTAAAAATTGGCTGTTGGTGCATCCAAAGAATACAGATTAAAACAGATTTCAGGCCAGCTCAGTTTGGAGTTTTCCAGAATCACGAGTGACTAATTTGACTAAGGTAGTCCACATTGCTCAGTGGTGGTCCTTGTAGCCCACCCCCTCCCAAGTCAGCAGCAGGTGGACCCCAGCCTAAGGAATGCCTCTTCTTTCTACGGCGTGATCTTGTTGTCTTTAAAAAGCCACTCAAATTGCCGTATTCGTCTTTTCATTTCTGAGCTTGCCAAAACCATAACTGCTGAAGTGGCCACCATGAGAGAAGTGCACCACGATAATGGGCCATTTACAGAATGTATTTTTCAAAGGAGCACTTAAAAATTATTGTCCTTTTCTGATGAGGGAGACATAGTAAGTATTAACAAAAGTCATATTTTAATCCTACAATTGAAAACTGCTTTATGTTTCTGAACAAAGAAGTTTTGCTGAGTGTGCTACGACCCTTAAATTCATCTTTGGAGCATAGGGTCCCTCCTTTCCAATACCATTGCCGCAGCCACCATCACCACCACCACCACCACCACCTCTGAAATGGCTTGCACTTGAAATATGAATTGGATATGCTGTAAGGTGCAGTTGTAGAAAGAATGGGAGCAAAGCAGCTAGCAAATCCAACCTCTACAACAAACTTGTGAACCAGGAAACTCAAAGAATTGTGTGTCATTGTTCTTGTCTCACTAAGAACGTGCTGATTTAAGTAGTCCACACGTGCTATTGGGTCCATTGTGTTCTTGCTGAATTAGGCTTTTAGAAGTTGCGTTTGTGTGTGTGTGTATGTGTCTGCGTGTACAAGCGTGTCACGGTGTGGGTGGAAGGCAGGACGACAGCACGCAGGGGCAGTTCTCCCCTTCTATCAGGTGAGCTCCAGGGACTGAATCAGACCATCAGGCTCCTTGGCAAGTGCCTTTATCTGTGGAGCCATCTCCCTGGCCCCAGTTCTCCCTCAAAGTTCTCTCCCTGACACACTATTTAACTTAGCTAAGGTTTAGATTTGATCTCCAGCCACTTGAAACTAGACAGAGTGAAAAAAAAAAAAAGATTCTAGTAGTTGGCAGCAGATCCTGATGAAAATATGGTTCTTGGCAAAGCGTATCTGCCTTGTTTTGTTTTTCTTTTCTCTTTATGGATATGTCCTATTTTTGAAATGTTATGATTTCAATTCAGTGATCAAGTGACAGGCCTGACAAAACAGAGAGCTTACACATGCAGAGGTTCTGTGTATATGCGTATGGGGCGGGAAGGGAGTGTTCTGGAGCTAAAGGAAGTAAACTCCATTTCACCTGGAAACATTAGCGTCTTGGGGCAGGAGCTCTGGGCTATATATAAAGAGAGAAGGAGAGTTGCCAAGATGCTGAGCCAAACTTCCATCCAGGAATGGAGCATCAAAGAATTGAAAACTGTCGGTTTCCACTGTATCCCTGTGTCCAGGAGCCCGTCACAGAGGACAGCCAGAAAGTTCCTTCCTGCAGGGGCTTGAATTGTGACAACCGTCTTCCCACTGAGTCTCTAACCCTAGTGTCTCCTCCTTCCCTCCTCTGGTGCGCAGTGCATACTGTGGCCAGAGCTCATGCTTGTGAAAGCGCCATGCCTTTCTCTTGCTCAAGACTTGGGTTCCTGTTTGTCCACAGATGAGGTTAAAACTCCCCTTGATGGCACAGCATTCCTCCAGGCCAGCCACTTACCCTTCTAACCTATTACCCTGAGGGCTTTATTCACAGTCCATCCTTCACAAGTTACCTTCTTCATCTTTCTGCTGACACACAGCCACAGGAATCTCCTATTTTATTTTCTGACTTTGGGTAAATGTCTTTTATTATTAGCTTTCTAAGTAGTTATGTCAGAAGTAAGCTTTTTTAGTCTGTATGTAGCTGTTATGTAGTTAACTATCCACACATTATAGAGGCTATAACCTTCACATGGTAGTTCTTTTTCTTAGCAGACCATTAGGTATTTAATATTTAATTGGACACGGTGGCTCACATCTATAATCCTAGCATGTAGGAGGACTAATGAGAATTGTAGGCCTGCCTGGGTTGCATGGTGAGTTCCAGATCAGCCTGAGTTACATAGCAAGACCCTGCCTCAAACAAACAAACACCACCCCTAAGCAAAGGCAAAAGTAAAAACAAGATGGGAGTATGTGGGAACTGAGGCTGAGTTCCTGCTCTTAGGCTGTCATGTCTGTGATGTCCCGTATCATCCCCTGGTGGCATATGAGCTAAGGTTCTGAACGGACAGAACGAGGAAATTGTAAGTCTTTCCACTCGGTTTTCTCACTATCAGGCAAATCATTTGACCTCTCATAGATCCAAACTGGGGGGTCATTTCCTTTGTAACCAAGAGATCACCAAAGGCAAACAAGTGTTTTCTAACTTCAGTAGTG